>JACCPG010004621.1:0-22270 GCA_016069955.1 Drepana arcuata | reverse complement strand
TGCAACGAACTCGTTTAAAGAGAACTGGCGCTCTTCTCACCCACCCCATGAGAGTACTTGGCGTGATGTATGTCTGTGTATATCTTTAAATATATAATATTTCTTCTGTGCGTGTGTTTGTCACTGAATTCCTCCTGGACCGATTTAATGAAATTTTTTGGGGTCTTCAGGTGGATTCGAGAATGGTTTAGATTCACAATTGAACCCGGTAGGTGGCGCTGTGTTCCAGAAAATATTTTTTTTTCACCCGAGCTCAGCTGGGCGGGACAGCTATTATAATATATATCTTCACGCCTTCCCACAAGGATCCTCAAAGGGGTATGCGGAGGCGTGTAGGTAGTACCCACACACCCACTTTCCGCCAGAGATACATTTTAGGTGCTAACGTGGCATACGGCGAGTCTTCTATGCATTTACGTAGCTATCCTCACAGATTATGTCCTTATCTCGAATGAGCTTAGTTATAAGAAAACAAATATTAGGAATTATATTAAAATTTGTGCTGTTGGCACTAATACCGCCCAGGGGGCAATGTCATATTGAAGATAATAGAATTGTTTGATGTAATTATTGTGTGTTCATACGCCACGTGACCGGCGCAATGATGGGCAAGGGTGAGCAGGCTTTGGGGAGTCCGGTTACATACTGTTATTTGAGTATTACATTAGGCATTGGTATAATAATCCTACTAAGTATTAATGAGTGTGACATTTTGCAAGAATCCTTATTTCTCAATCACGCAATAATGATAGGTAAACCTATTCGGATTAAATTTCGCACAAAGATAGATTATAACCTCGATTAACACATAGGATATTTTATTTATTTATTTTTTATTTATTTCTATTGTTTTATTCCTGAAAAAAAAAAACTAACATTGCAAAAAGACACAGTAGGTAAGTCAAATATAATATTTATACCTACGTTTAGTACGTTCAAGGGGTGTTTTTAAATTTCTAAACTATAACTATACATAGATAACAGTAAGTTATCCCATCACGAGTCGGTATTACAGTGAAGGAAAACTTGAAGATGAAAATTGCATACACTTGAGAAATACTTTTTTTGTATTGACTCTCGTAGCGTGTGTTACGGGAACTTTTGCTACTTAACCGGGCGATGGCGAGACCTAGGCCACCAGCCTTTAATGTGCTAAGAGTAGAGAGAAAATACAAAAAAATAGAGATATGAGATATATATATATATATATATATATATATATCTTTTATCTATAATATATATCTTTTATCTATAATATATCTTTTTGGTATAATATATATAGGTATAATATAGTCGTGCTTGATACCGTTGTGGGAAGGCTTGAAGTTTTGATGCGACCGGGTATTGAAACTGCAAACAAGGATCAGAAGTGGGAACACTAACACGCCAAACAGCGAATGTATTCAAGCGGAATTCATTATTAATACATTGCACGTCTCTCTCGGTCCATTTCTCTATGCTATAACACCTTTTAATTAAAAACACAATAGGAGTGGACTCGTTAAATGGCAGAGTTGCCGGTCATCGAGCCATTTTTTGGGAGGCTCAAGTCACCTGCCTGCTCGAGTGCCGTGAAATTTGGTTCCGGTGTATTTCGGCTAATGGAAAGCTTTTACGTTGCATCTATCAACTGTCAAAACAATTCTCTACTGGTATCAAGTGTTAGCAATTAACTATCAATCTATTTTAAGGAACCCAGACATATTTACAAATAGTTAGATTATATAGTAGTCGTGCTTAAGTAACGGCGATAGATTCACTATCTGTCACGTTGGTGCCTACCATATATCTGTAGCGGAAAGTGGATGTGTGGGTACTACCAATACACTTCTGCCTACCATTTCGGGGCTCTTGTGAGAAGCCGTGAGGATATATACATAGTACTAACTACTAATTCACACAGAAACACTTTCCACCAGATATAAATGTTAGGTGCAAACTTGACAGATGGCGAGTTCATCGCCGTTACTCAACTATAAATACACTTTTGAATTTCTTCTCAAGCATATGCAGTTTTCCTTTCGATGTTTCCCTTCACCGTAATGCTGTGACTAATCACTGTACTTAAGTTCAGAAAGTCAAAACTCAATGGTACAGTTGGTATTCGAACTTGCAAACTATGTGTTGCAGCCAACTACTCGAACTGCTCGGCCACCACGCCTGCAATATAATTAGCTAGCAGTTTTGCAGCAGGACCATAAAAAAGGCCAGGTGAAGAGTACCATAAACCAAAGAGTATGTGTGAAGAGAATAATGAAAGAGGACGAAGCGAAATAAGTATGTAAGCATCGTAGTAAGTGGAAAGAAGTGGTCTCTGTCTACCCCTACGGGAAAGAGTCGTGATTATATGTATGTATGTATGTATAATGTGCGAGCGATATTCCTCGTTGATCAATCAGGCGGGCCTCATTATTTTTTCCACACTAGTTGTATACAAAGACTTATTACCTTGAGTCTCTCGCCATGGACGTATAATGCAGCCCACATCCTTAACCAAACAGGATGTGCGGTTTCAAAGGATTTTCAACTCCCCGTAGAAGTTTCCCATAAGAGTACAGTATGTTCTCCGAGAAAATTGGCCGAAGATTTTTGTAAAGTCGACAGTATGCGAGCGATACCCCGGTGTTGAAAACGTCCATGGGTGATGATAAGCGCTTATTATTCTGCGAGCCAAATGCTTGTTTTCCACCGTGGTAGTATTGAAATAACTAGATGATACGATAACGATTAAATGTTAGGAGAAAGACCGACATGCGCAGGTAAGTAAGTACTAGGTTGAACTAGTTATGAAGTAATTACTAGACACATACAATACAATACACGTACCACGTACAATATTTCATACAATAAACATAGATATATTATTAAGCCGTGGTGGCCGAGTGGTTCGAGCAGTTGCCTGCGATGCAAACGTCGCAAGTTCGAATCCAGACTGTACCAATGAGTTTTTCTGAACTTAAGTACAGTGATTAGTCACACCACGAGCTTTACGGTGAAGGAAAACATCGTGAGGAAACCTGCATACGTCTGAGAAGAAATTCAAAGGCGTATGTATAGTCGTGCTTGAGTAACGGCGATGGACTCGCCATCTGTGGGTATTACCCATACACCTCTGCCTACCCCTTCGGGGACCCTTGTGGGAAGGCGTGAGGATATTTATTTATTTTTATTATTATATTTAAAAATCTATACCATTATTTATTATTAACATTATATATATACATTATTATCACGAAGAGTCCCTACCGGGGTAGACGGAGGGAATAGAGCACCAGTTCTCTGTAGACTTGCATACCTCTTTCGCTTCGTCCACATTTATCAGTTTTCATACATGCCGGTTTCGAGTATGTACTCTTGACTGTTTACATTATTATCACCGATAATACAATAGTAGTGTATTATATTAATTTCAATTACTATTTTTATTAATTATAATCATAAGATGTAGGTATAGTTTAAAATAATAATAATAATATATCCTCACGCCTTCCCACAAGGGTCCCCGAAGGGGTAGGCGGTAGAGGTGTATAGGTAATACCCACACACCCACTTTCCGCCAGAGGTATATTAGGTGCCAACGTGATAGATGGCGAGTCCATCCATCCATTCGCGAGGCGAGCTTAAAATAATTAAGTATTATTAAGTTACATAAAATTGACGAACAGATTACAAAGCAAAAGTGTGTCTAAGAAGAGGCAGAGGAAGGCCACGTTCCAACTACCTGGATCAAATAGATCGGACTCTCAAGGACGGGAACGTTAAGAGTACCTACTCGAAACCGACGAGCATGTATGAAGAGACTGATGAATGTGGACGAAGCGAAAGAGGTATGTAAGTCTAGAGAGAACTGGCGCTCTATACTCTCTGCCTACTCCGTTAGGGACCTGGCGTGATGATATGTATGTATGTACATATTTTTTTTTGCACAAAGTACATAGTATCATTAAGGTATTCTGTTATATCTTAATAAGAAGAAAGTCAAAGACGTGAGTGTCACGTTCGCATCTAAATTACATCACCGTCGGACAGTCTTCAATCTAGGTATTTCGTCTGTGCCTATTCTCCCGGACACAATTGCCAAGCTCCTAATGAAATTCCCAAGTCTTAGAATCTAATCGACTTGTATTCACGCTCCAATTGCCTATGGTCCACTCAATTTGATCCTTCAGCCTAAATGAACCTATAATTTTAAGTAAAGAGATTTTCTCGTAGTTGAAAAACTCCAATGAATTTAAATCCCAGAGGAATTGTCAGACCATTATTATAATTACAATATTGAATATTGACTTTTCCAAGTAACCACGCAATTTCCTTCCAAATTATCAAATGTTTGATCAAACTTCTTGTCTTGTTAATAGACCAACTTGTTGGCTATGAATCGCAGTTTTATGAATTTTTGGAACGCTTTTATGTAGACTAATAATATACGGAGAGACAAAGTTTGTTTCCCTTAATATAATATCAGAATTTCTAGATTTCGCTAAATGAATATCTGGGACAAGTAATATCCACTAAAGACCAATATTCAAAATAAATTGCTTGGGAGTATAAGCAACGCATAGAAGCGCTTCTGGTCCCTAAAAGAAATACTTAGGAATTAAACCACCATTCCTTATCCATGTGTATCTACTTGTCATTGTCATTTCGATTACTATTCATTTGTTTTTAATACGCTGCGATGTTTGTTCGCGCTCCGAACACATCCTAAGTTTATCTTCGTAAAAAGGCGCTAATAGAAATTTCCGAATTCTATATACATCGAGAATTGTAAGGTGTGAACGGATCGGAGTTTGAATCTTACTTAAACTAAATCGCTGTATTATATAAATCAAAAACCGCTTTTCTTCTACGTCGTCAGGGTAAAAGTGTAATTATTTAATGTCTTCTAAGATAATTCGAGAGGAAGTGTCGAAACTTCTGCCAAAAGTTCAGGTCAATATAGACACCTGGCCCCGTAACTTTTCACCTTTGTGCAAAATTAAGAGCCTTTTGAAAGTACGCTCTCAGTATTTTTAGAAGTCTGTTCTTTGCTTGACTTTATAATCAGGAAGGCTTTGTAGGTGTTCTATAATGACAATACAAACTGCTTTAGGTACCTTGTACAAACTAATTGTAAGCTTAAATAAGCGGTGCCATGGCGGCTGAGTGATTCGAGTTTGTTGCCTGCAGCCTAAGATTGCAGGTTCGAATCCCGCCTGTACCAATTTTTTTTTTAACTTCAGTACAGTGAATTTCCGCTAGATGTATATTTAAAGTGCCAACGTGACAGATGGCGAGTCCATCGTCGTTATTTATTTATTTGAACTTGGATTTCCAACAAGGAATACAAAATTACATGCAACATTGTCATGCAATATTTGGTGACATCAATATTGGTGCCTGAATTATAGGAAATCACAACATGCGTTTCGTTAATTAACATAACATAACGAATAAAATATTACGTAAGGATACCTACATTGATATAATGTAATAGTTTATAATAATTAAATTTAAAATAATTCCAAAGGAGTTTTCTTCCGCGAACGCTCAGGCTGTGGAATGAACTCCCCGTTGAGGTTTTCCCTGGAGAGTACAGCATGGAGTTCTTCAAGAAGGGTGTGAAAAGATTCCTGCAGGGTCGGCAACGCGCGAGTGATACCCCTGGTGTTGCAAGCGTCCATAGGCGGCGGTAACCGCTTACCATCAGGCGGACCGCATGCTTGTTTGCCACCCAAGTGGTATAAAAAAAAAAAAAAAAGTGTTATACAAACACGACTATACATACGCCTTTGAATTTATTTTCAAACGCATACAGAATTCTACTCGATGTTCTCCTTCACCGATAAGCTCTTGGTGTGACTAATCACTCTACTTAAGTTCCGAAAAACTCATTGGTACAGACTGGATTCGAACTTGCAATCTTTGTGTTGCAGCCATGTAAACTAGTCGAACCACTGGTCTATCACGGCATATTAAATATTCAACATAAAATTACCCGAAAATATAAGTCTATTACAAACCCCGCATAGTTTAAAAAACCATAATATTTAAACATTTCAACATAAATGACTATGTAAATGCAGTGCGGCATTGGATAAGCAAATTCTTTGTTTAAAATTCACTCTCTTAGTGAAATGGAATACAAATCCAATTCTTTAGGGCTTGGAAATGATATTTATTGGATTAATTCAATAAGTCGATTTCACAATTGGTTTCAGTGGTGAGAGGTTCTTGTTACATTATGGATTTTGTGGATTGCAACCAATTGCGATAAGAGATCCCTTAGGATTGAAATATCGCAGGAACTTAACAGAACTGCCAATGGATTTCGTATATTGTTTGAAATAAATGGAATACAAAATAAACAAAAGACGTATACACATCACATACACATCGAAATAAAACCCCAATCTTGGATAAATAAATACCTTGGAACATTTCCACACAAATTGACCTAGCCCCAAATTAAGCAAAGCTTGTGTTATGGTAACTAGACAACGATATATCTACTTATATAGATAGATATATATATACATAGGACTTCCAAGAATAAGGTACAAATGTTCGTGTTCTTCACACAAATATCTACCCTCAGCGGGATTCGAACCCACGACCTCAAGTTTCGCAGTTAGGAGCTCAGCTAACCCATAAACCAAACGGCCACCTAAAATGGTTAAAAAAAATCTGTCTCTGTCCATTCATTCGTAAAAAAGTCGCATTATGGTAAACATACAAGTACATGTCTAGCGTTAGAGAAACGATTAATATAATATGGCAATGGAATACAGGAGAGATATATGGTAAGCATATCAGGCCTAATGCCAACAACGATAAGTTTATTTATATATTTAATAAATAATAGTTTTAAAAAACAAAAAAAAAATTTTTAGATTTTTTTTTTTTACTTTTTATAGAAAATCCAACTATTATTTATTTATCATTTTTAGTGATTATTTTAGCGATTATTTTAACGATTATTACGTAGCGTATTATCAAGTTTATCTTTCGAATCAGCATCAGCACCTTTGCTTAGCAGTGCAAAAATGAATAAAATAAATCGCTGATCCTGATTGTCCTTGTAAGGATAACGGGTCAAAATGTTTTAAATATTGAATTGTCATCGGTCCTTAATAAGTATGCCAAATTTCGAGTTAATCCGACGTTTTGAAGGGGGTTAAAATCATGTTCAAAGATTCCGTTACATACAAACATACTAACATACATACGTCTCAAGCTAATAAAAGCGTATGTAAAAACTTCCTGCAATATCAATTGCACAGGCGGACTTAATGACGTAGGCATTCTCTACCAGTCACCAGTCAACCTTTGGGTGGTGCAGAGAAAAGTATGGCCGGCAAATATAAACATGACTAAATCTACATATAAATATACTAATCAATATGATATCATATATAATAGTAACTTTAGTAGATAGGGATAAATCCACATCATTAATAACGCTATGTTAACTGCAAAAGAGATACTTAAAGAATGGAGCCCACGTTGTGCCCACTTGAGTATAACAATACAATACAAGTATGACGAATTATCAATTGTGATCGATTCATAGAGATCAATAGATTCAGTGTGAAACGATAGGTAATTTATGTCAAAGTGTGGCAAATTCGTCGGTTATCTATGGGCTGGCAATGAGAAATGGGGTGGGATCGATGCTCGCAATGTTATGATATATGAATATTATTAATAATTTTAATATGTTTGAAATAATATCCTCACGCATTCCCACAAGGGTCTCCGAAGGGGTAGGCAAAGGTGTATAGGTAGTAACCAAACACCCTATTTTCGCCGGAGATAGGTAGTGCCAATGTCGCCCATCGCCGTTACTCAAGCATGACTATAATAATAATAAATACCTGGGACATTTCCACATAAATTGACCTAGTCCCAAATTAAGCAATGCTTGTGTTATGGTATAGCGATATATTTACTTATATAGATAGATATATACTTAAATACATAGGACATCCAAGACTAAGGTACAAATACTCCTGTTCATCACACAAATATCTGCCCTCAGCGGGATTCGAACCCGTGACCTCAAGTATCGCAGTCAGGAGCTCTAACCACTGGACCACACGGCCGTCAAATGCTATACATACTATACATACGCCTTTGAATTTCTTCTCAGAAGTTTGCTGGTTTCCTCTCGATGTTTTACTTCAATGTAAAACTCGTGGGGTGACTAACGACTGTACTTAGTTCCGAAAAACTCATTGGTAAAGTCGGGATTGGAACTTGCAATCTTTGTGTCGCAGACAACTACTCGTACCACTGAACCACCACAGCTCTAATATGTTAATTTATAATCATTTGCGCAATTAAATGTAGAACATACAAATCCGCTGCCGTTTTCCCACCCCACTAATTGGAGATCAAAAAATCACTTTTGCAAATAAATCAAACGACAATACAGAACACACTTTAATGACAGCCCGGTCGTAAATAAGAACCAACTGATGAAAAACAAATTCCAAATTTGGATGGGTTCTCAATTCAAATAGATACCAATGAAAGATGACGCGTGGCGTTTTATACGCCAACCACCCTGCATTTGCACTTGCAATAAAGCATAGCAAGCTAATATAAGCCTAATGATATATGTCATAAGGTGTAAACGATAATTTACCAACTGCAAGGAGTGGCTTTTCACTAATATGGCTGCCACGCGGCTCAGTATCCCTAGTAGATAATAAATGCTTTCGACAAATAATTACTTTATTTGATTTTCGACGGATGATGGTCGTTGGGCAAACATTGGGTTTAGAAACCGTTCGTGGGAGAGATTTGTGGAGTGGCTTACGTACTATATTTAGTTTACGTTACGTTAGACCCGACAATTCGAGGTCACACAAACTACCTTTAAAATACATTAATATAATACTACAACTCTGCAGTAAAGCTGAAACTACGGTCAGGTCTAGTATCACCCATTCATTCTGTCTTCCGAATTCTTCTTCCAAAAATTGTGTCTTCACTCCATCTCCATTTGCCTGAATCGTCACAGCAGAATTTTATGCGAAACTTAAATAAAAAAAAAATATTAATTTTTTTCTATCATAATTGAATAACTGTCCTATTTTCAAAAAATATCCGATATAAAATTCGAGTGCAAACAGATATTGTATGCGAAATACACTTGTGAATCGCGAGAAACGCGCTTTAATTACTGAGACAGATACAAGACCTTCAACTGTAATTAGAACAAATTCATAAATTGTGTACTGTGTAATCAGAGTGTTCTTGTAATACACGCTCTTACTATTGAAATCAAGTTATTTCAAAATTAGGATGCCATCCTTGCTTGCCGTGGACAATAAAATTAAGTATTCGCCGTGGCATTACTGCGTCCCCACATTTTTGCGAGCACTTTAAATTCCTCGTCTCTTAATGAAAATACTAAAGGACATTATATTGGCCACCCTTCCTATGTCGTCATTAGCAGGCTATGATTTTCGGAAGGGAATACATATATGCATAAAAGGCATTCCTATTTTATATTGAAGTAGAAACGTTGAACATTTAGAATCCGCAATGAAGAGATTCGCAAATCAACTGGCGTGAATGAGGGCGTGATTTTAAAGATGAAGAAAGGCATGTTACGTTGGTTTGGACACATAGAAAGGATGAGTGAAGAAAGATTGACGAAACAGATATACAAAGCAAAAGTGTGTGCAAGAAGAGGCAGAGGAAGGCCACGTTCCAACTACCTGGATCAAATAGATCGGACTCTGAAGGACGGGAACGTTAAGGTACTCGAAACCGACGAGCATGTATGAAGAGACTGATGAATGTGGACGAAGCGAAAGAGGTATGTAAGTCTAGAGAGAACTGGCGCTCTATACTCTCTGCCTACCCCGTTAGGGACTTGGCGTGATGATATGTATGTATGTATGTCTGTGTGATTCGAGTCGCAATGATTGCAAGTTCCCGAATGAACTAATGAGTTTTATTTTAACTTATTTATCACACCACGAGCTTTACGGTGAAGGAAAACATCGAGAGCTGTATACGTTAAGAAGAAAATCAAACACGAATGTAGTGCTTGAGAAACGAAGACGGACTCGAAATTAGTAACGTTGGCACTGGTTTCTATCCAATGTGGAAGGAGGTTGTGTTAATACACACTATTACTTACCCTATGGGGACCCTAAGTGAAATGGCAAGTATTCAAAAAGCCGTGGTGGCCGAATGGTTCGAGCAGTTGCCTGCGACGCAAAAGTAGCAAGTTCGAATCCCGACTGTACCAATGAGTTTTTCTGAACTTAAGTACAGTGATTAGTCACACCAGGAGCTTTACGGTGAAGGAAAATATCGAGAGGAAACCTGCATACGTCTGAGAAGAAATTCAAAAGGCGTATGTATAGTCGTGCTTGAGTAACGGCGATGGACTCGCCATCTGTCACGTTGGCACCTAATATACCCCTGGCGGATAGTGGGTGTGCGGGTATTACCTATATACCTCTGCCTACCCCTTCGGGGACCCTTGTGGGAAGGCGTGAGTATAAAATGGAAAAGTACTTAAAACAATATTGTCGAAGAAAAAATCTTTAAAGACCGCAAAGAGTATTCGAGAATTCCAAACATGTAGGTTTGATAATTGAGTGGAACGGCACTTTATCACGTCGGCGTTTATACCGTGTGAGGCTCAGTGTATGTACTTGTGTGAAGCAAATTTAAGTTTTCCTGCGGTAAGTCTAATTGTAGAAAATAGCAGACATATCACATGTTCTAAGTTGCAATAAGTTACATACATACATATAATCATGCCGTGTCCCTAACAAGGTAGGGTAGGTTGTTAGAACGTGGCCTTCCTCTGCCTCTTCTTGCACACACTTTCGCTTTGTATATCTGTTTCTTCGATCTTTCTTCACTCATCCTTTCTATGTGTCCAAAGCAACGTAGCATGCAATAAGTTAGGAATGTAAAAGCGTAGTTTTTGGTAAACAAAATTACCATTTTGAAAAATATGCCTCAAAGTCTTTTTATACTGAAGCACCAAGGAACTGAAGCACTAAGTTAATACCTAATACGTATTTAAAGAATGTAGCTATGTTTAGTTGAAGTAAAAGTTGTTTCAAGAAATCCTTAGTAGTAATCCTAGTTTACCAAACAAAAAGCAAAAATTAGATAAATAGAATGGATGAATGAAGAAAGATTGACGAAACAGCTATAAAATGCGAATGTGTGTGGAAGAAGAGGCAAAGAAGACCTCGGTAAGTATGTTAAATACTGAGTAAATCATTGGCGTGAACCGGGGCTTCAAGCCCGCTACTTTTATACAATTGTGTCATACATAATTAAAACGAATGAATGCAATGTAGACATTTTATTATAAGCAACAAATGGTAAATTGTATCAAAATAGATTTGTTTCCACTTAAAACTACAAGACGCTCGAGAGACTTGATAAATTAATATTTATTTACATAATTAACAATATACAAATATTTGCACACCACTCTTGTGTACCCAAGGCATAAGACAATAACAAACAGCCTTATTCACTCAATTTATAAATAATTTCGACAAAAGGGTCCTGTTTAAATGTTAATTCAGTACTGCGATAGATTTTGAGGCTCAAAGCTGGTATCATTATCACTCACGACATCTATGTGCTCCTGGTCATTATCACATGAGGATTCCGATGTGTTTTTTGAAGAGCAAGAGGCTTTTGAGCAGCAACACTTCTTGGCACGGCCTTCTGCTGAGCCCATCGGTGATTCTTCCTTCTTCAACTTCACACGGCGGTTCTGGAACCAGATCTTTACTTGTTTCTCAGATAACTTCAGCCGCGAAGCTATCTCTATCCGTCTCAGTCTTGATAAATACATGTTCATTGAAAACTCTCTTTCTAGTTCAAGCAATTGAGTCCCGGTGAATGCTGTTCTGATGCGTTTGCTTGAGTCTTCTTTCAACGGAAGCCGTTTGAGTTCCTTTGAATATCCAGGTAAGAGTTCTTCAGGGTGGGCCAAAGGCGGGCTAGGCGTTCCATTTCTACTTTCACTTGACACCGACGGCGATCGCTGACACTGACTCTTCGATGGAGAGGTCGCAGTGGATTTGTACGGATGGTGCAAATACGGAGACACAGACTTCTTTCTTCTATTCACAAAGTTTATAGGCTCCTGTTCTTCAGTTTTCACGTAAGTTTCTAGAGGCTTTGGTTCGTGCACTGGGTCGAAGAAGTCTGGCTGTCGAGGTATTTGATGGAATAGTGGATGACGAAAATTAAGATGCTCTAAAAATGGCCTGAATAAATCCGGAGATCTTTGCTGCTGCAGTCCAAGAGTGAGCAGATTGTTCAGGTTCCCTGGGTAGGGGTACGGCAGGAACTTGGGGCGCACGTCGAGATGGTGTACCATCAAATATGGGTGCAATGGATCACTTGGCATTTCTGTTTTCTTACAATCCTTACTGTCACTTATAAGAGTGTCTACTAAGAATGAGCGGGACATGTTGCCTGTCGACGCTTCCACGTTTCGTCTACAACTAAACTCGTGGGGTGAGGTCTCCTAAGTAACAATTACAAAAACTACCCCCACTTAGCGATCCCCATTGTAAATAAACACAATAGGTCTCACTCGTAGCGTTTTGGCAATTATTTGGCCCGTCCCACCCTTTTGTCGGTGAGCCGTCAACCCCAATGCTAGTGGTGCAAAAAACGCCATTGTTATGAATGGAATCATTTTAGTAGCTATGAATAATTTTGTATGGGACGCTAACATCCATAATATCTATCTCATTAAATCCAATTTGGTTACTGTTTTTCATGTTTTGTTGACGATGATTATTTACCGTTGCTTTTACCGGTGCGTACAAATGCTTTGTACATTACAGATTCTGTTTAAACAGTTCGAGTTTTAATTGATCGTGAAGACGTGCGACTGTAATAAAGTTGTGTTTTTGTATTTTAAATTTCTTGTAATGTAAATAATAATAAATAAATAATATATCCTCACGCCTTCCCACAAGGGTCCCCGAAGGGGTAGGCAGAGGTGTATAGATAATACCATACCAAAACCCACTTTCCGCCAGAGGTATATTACGTGCCAACGTGACAGATGGCGAGTCCATCGCCGTTACTCAAGCACAACTATACATACGCCTTTGAATTTCTTCTCAGACGTATGCAGGTTTCCTCTCGATGTTTTCCTTCACCGTAAAGCTCGTGGTGTGACTAATCACTGTACTTAAGTTCAGAAAAACTCATTGGTACAGTCGGGATTCGAACTTGCGACCTTTGCGTCGCAGGCAACTGCTCGAACCACTCGGCCACCACGGCTCTATGTAAATGTTAATATGTATATAAAACGCAACAATACCATTTGAAGTCCCAGACAGGATGTTATCAATTCTGATCGAATCTGTTGCATCAAAAAGTTTATTCTCGGTACCAACAAATTCAATTCCCTATTCAATACACCATATTAATTAAGTATGAATACCCTGTAATACTGGCCGTATGGTGAGCGCGTGATACTTGCAAAAAGAAACCCTACCGAGGGAGGGTACACACTGGCCCCGCCTTTCGGAGCCCTTACTTGCCAAACTACTTTATGAAATATTAAAAGGGACCCCTAATAATGTTTGGTAGCATTATAATTGTGAATCAATTCATGTTATTATCATGTCAGTATTAATTTTAAACTAAAATTGCCAGGCTTTCAGCGTAAGTGGTTTGAGATTGTACTCACGGTATGTATCTGATGTGAACTTCAATAACCCTCTACGGTTCTTTTATATCAACTTTGGGGACATCATAATTCGGTTTTTCACTGTCCACTTGTAATTGTCCAAAGTAACCGGTCCTATATCCATATGAAATAAGTAAATACCTTGGAACATTTCCACACAAATTGACGTAGACCCAAATTAGATATATACATAAATACATGTGAGCCGTGGTGGCCGAGTGGTTCGAGCAGTTGCCTGCGACGCAAAGGTCGCAAGTTCGAATCCCGACTGTACCAATGAGTTTTTATAAACTTAAGTACAGTGATTAGTCACACCACGAGCTTTACGGTGAAGGAAAACATCGTGAGGAAACCTGCATACGTCTGAGAAGAAATTCAAAAGGCGTATGCATAGTCGTGCTTGAGTAACGGTGATGGACTCGCCATCTGTCACGTTGGCACCTAATATACCTCTGGCGGAAAGTAGGTGTGTGGGTATTACCTATACACCTCTGCCTACCCCTTCGAGGACCCTTGTGGGAAGGCGTGAGGATATATTATTTATTTATTTATATTACATAGGGCATCAAAGACTAAGGTGCAAATACTCGTGTTTATCACACATATATCCGCCCTCAGGGAGAATTGAACCCGCTGCCTCAAGTTTCGCAGTAAGGAGCTCTAACCACTAGACTAGGCGTCTAGTGGCTAGAGCTCCGTTACAGATTCCGTTATTATCATCATATGGAATTGAATAAGTTTGTACTGTTTAACCGTAGTATTAAATTATCCCTATACCTTTAAACGAGCAATTCTTGTATATATCTATATATATAATCTGAATCTGGGAAACGGCTCCAACGATTTCATGAAATTTGGTAGAGGGGGGATTTCGTGGGCGATAAATCGATCTAGCTAGGTTTCATTAAAAAAAAAAGTCGTTTTATCCGTGTTTTTAGGCAAAGAAAATCTCCTACAATTTCATTAGAATTTGAATTTCGCTAATGCTTTACCGACAGAGCAACAATAAAGCGTTGCTAAGCAACAAACTTTAAGCCAATGAGTGTTTGGTTGTCATAAGTATGTCATTCGTACGAAAAAATATAAATCTGAAAAATACCGAGCTAAGCTCGGTCATCCAGGTACTTAACATTATACGTGAAGCACGAAGATTGCGAGTTTGAATCCCGACTGTACCAATAAGTTTTTCTGTACTTAAGTACAGTGATTAGTCACACCACGAGCTTTACGGAGAAGGAAACATCGATAGGAAACCAGCATGCGGACTTGCCGTATGTCACAATAGCACCTAAAATATATCCCCAGGTGTAAAGGGAGTGTGTGGGGCACTAACTACAAACCTCTGCCTACCCAAGTCTCCGAATTTGTGGAGTTACGTATTATACGTTAGTAAAAATACTGACTTTTAAAATGTTCTATTTACAATAACAACAATTAAAATTCTCGAATCAGAACCTTATGATAGCATGCTAAGAAGGCTAGCAGCATGGCCAGGTTGGAATCATTCTTTGAGCATGATGTCTTCAGCCTCTGTACCTGTATTAGATGATATATATCCTCACGCCTTCCCAAGGGTCCCCGAAGGGGTAGGCAGAGGTGTATAGGTAATACCCACACACCCACTTTCCGCCAGAGGTATATTAGGTGCCAACGTGACAGATGGCGAGTCCATCGCCGTTACTCAAGCACGACTATACATACGCCTTTGAATTTCTTCTCAGACGTATGCAGGTTTCCTCTCGATGTTTTCCTTCACCGTAAAGCTCGTGGTGTGACTAATCACTGTACTTAAGTTCAGAAAAACTCATTGGTACAGTCGGGATTCGAACTTGCGACCTTTGCGTCGCAGGCAACTGCTCGAACCACTCGGCCACCACGGCTAGATGACTCAAGATTAACAAATCTATTCATAGAATGCAAAGCAAATTGTGTGTGCTAACAATCGCCGGGAGATATCGGAAGTCTATTTGCCAAGGCATCCGTCAGCGCGATCCTGAATAACCTCAATAGTACGACTATTATCTTATTGTTTATCTAGCAAACCGCCAAAGGGTTTGCTATCAAAATTTCGCTATCGCAATTTTTTGTAAAAGCACACATTTTTTCCCGAGCCATTGTTACAAAATCTGCCAAACCGGCATATGATCACGGAATCACAAAGTACGCGCAGCTCAAACAATGAGGAAATAACAATGTAACAAGAATATCTTGAGTATTAGCATTACGACCTCTATATCCGGTCATATAAGGTTGATATTTGTGTGTCAATATTTAGGGCAGAATCCACCCTCACTATCCGAGGGCAAACATACAGATAAAGGGTTATTATCGGAGTTGTAGAGAAGGTTGTTGGATAATTGTGTAAGTGTCAGCCTGTCCCAGGTGGGTTGTGACATGTTAACGATGATTCGAGAAAATTATAATCTTTGGTATCAGAATTGTAATTTTGTCCTAACAGTTCTTTTGGTTCAGTAGATGATCAGGCTCTATGGGTATCTACTACTCCATCATCCAACATGGCTCCCTGAAGGGGTAGTCAGAGGTGTTATGAACCCCATATTAAGCTGAAATATGATTGACATAGGTAGAAATGAAATTTTGTTTATTCGCCAGAACATGGTTTGTTACTTGATGTGAAGTTTAAATATAGTATATTATTACGTAGTGTTTGAATCGCGCTTTCGACCGCATAATATTCGCACGTGGGCAATTTTTCGTGGGTAACTCTTAGTTAGGCTATGTCTATCTAAATTTGAAGGGAACATATGTATACATACAACTCAGTTTTCCTGACTTTGCAGGCAAACTTTAACCGCTCAGCCAGCAGCAAAAAAACTGAAATACAAATTTACCATACTGAATAAAATAATATAATTATATTAATGAATAAATAATATAATAATTACACAAAGGGTCCCTGTAAGGTAGGCAGAGAAGTTGATCTACAAGTTGTTTAAACCACGGATGTAGGGCACCTACCGACAGCTGATAACTCTATCGTCTTTTTTTAGATAGACAGACAGACATCTTGGAATAACAATCAGAATCAATTGATTGATCATTATTACGCTTCATATAATCCAAGAACCAAATTATTAACTTACACACAGTTAGCAAACTGACCGAAACGAAAACCTAAACTATTAATTGAACTTTATTACGATAACGTCTCAGTCCAACTACGTAGCTACGCTAATCGACTTGCGAAACAAGGGCCCCGACAACACGCTAACCCGACTTAAAATATTATAAAATGACAGAGTAACAGCATTAGTACAACAATACGTTGTGAATTTTAATGAACTTAAAATTTCACAATGTCATTTGGAATTCAATAAAAGATTTACGTTTCTGAAATACAATCCACTCTTCGGCAATGTTACAGTAGTGTTGCTAAACCGAAAGCTGCTCTAATTTCACTCTTAATATTGTCTACTTAAGATTCACTCTCAAATGTAGAAAGCGCACGTTCCAGTTTTGCAATATTTTCGTACCTGCCACAAACAACTTAAAGAGGACAATGGATTAGAATTTCACAAAGACATCGATACTTCATTCAAAACCGTGGCTAAAAACATGAATGAACGTAGATTTATGAATGGAGTGGACAAGACAAGTGACCAGACAGTGAGGCGTCAGCATTGTCCACTCATTTGAAAGTGTTCTGAGAAGGTTGTATAGAAGCCAAATAAAGGTTCTAATGTGTTGACTTCACAGGTGGCCGTAGGAGCCCTACTGGAGTCATTTCCGTTCTGCTTTTGATTGCGTTGTATTGTAACGAGCGTTTGAATGTCGATGGAATATTGGATATTAATACGGAAATAATTTCGTTTGTGATGTGGGTCTTGACTGAAAGTATACACGGACATATTTATTAGTTACACATACCAAGGAACGTGAATAATAATTTACCATGCCAGCCTATTACCTCATGGCTAAGCCTGCGTAAAATTTTATTACACATAAAAGAGCTTTAATAAGAATGAACTTTATAATTTCTTTTTCATAAACTTAAATTTTTCACCAAGTGAAGTTGAGCGGGACAATGGTATTTATAACACAAAATTACATACATACATACATACATATCTTCACGCCAAGTCCCTAACGGGGTAGGCAGAGAGTATAGAGCGCCAGTTCACTCTAGACTTACATACCTCTTTCGCTTCGTCCACATTCATCAGTCTCTTCATACATGCTCGTCGGTTTCGAGTACTCTTAACGTTCCCGTCCTTCAGAGTCCGATCTATTTGATCCAGGGAGTTGGAACGAGGCCTTCCTCTGCCTCTTCTTGCACAAACTTTTGCTTTGTATATCTGTTTCGTCAATCTTTCTTCACTCAACACAAAATTATTACTAATTATATACTTTGTTAGGGACTCGGCGTGTTGTATGTACGATATACTTCTTTTATAAGCTGTGTAAGTCCAATGGCAACATTTTGTATTATGTTTTTAATAATATGTGTAACAAATTGCTAGATTTGTCTCGTGGGTGGCATGCCAGCTACCGCGAGACGATTCGTCGACTCATATCCGTTCTGAATGATTATCTCGCTTTACAGATGTTATTACTAGAGAAGAAATGATGATGACATTGTTACAATAAATATCCAACGTCCTACTAAGTGTCTTAGTTCAAGTTATCTGCACGTGGCCGGATCTATTAGACGCATGTAGTTACAGTAAAAATACAGGGAAAAACTGCAATTCATTTGACTCCATTAATATACGATTCGTGTTGATTCTAACTCCCCTCTGCCTTAGTAGTTGAGCAGATTGCACCCTTTCTAACGGGTCCCAGGTTTTAAACTAAAATGCATTTCTCGTCTGCTTAATCAAACTTTAAGTAGCCTTTTGGAGCACATCAAATAGTAAGCTCGGTTATTTTTGCTTTATATTAGTCACAACACGAGCTTTACGGTAAAGGAATACATTCAGACGAAACCTGCATACGTTTGAGAAGTAATTCAAAGACGTTTGTATAGTTGTGCTCGAGAAACGGCGATGTACTCACCATCTGTCATGTTGGCAGCAAATAAATGATATCTCCGGCTAAAAAAGGGTATGTGCGAGTATTGCCTACACACTCTCCTCACTCTGCCTACCCTTACGGGCAACATTGTGGGAAGTTGTGAGGGTATATGTATTAAATTTATTATTTAACTACTTTGAAGACATTATTGTGAGAAAAAAATTTGCATGTCTTTTTCCAAGATTGAATCTATCTCATATATTGCATTACGCATCGTTCAGCCGCTTAACAAAAAATACTTTCTTATTGCATCATAGATGTACTTTCTTGTATTATTATGAGTGGTTTATGTTTCGTATTTATTTATTTAGATTGCTTAGTATTTATATATTATAGTCAATATGTATATTTCATCCGCTCAACTATCACACCTACCTTTTTTTTCTCTATTTCTTTTCTCTCTTCACTTGGTTGCCTGGAAGAGATCGCTTTTGCGACAAGGCCGCCTATTGTGCCTATTACATGTTATTCTCTGTCTTTTTGTCATCATGTTTGTTTGTGTCATCATGTGTGTGTACAATAAAGAATATTATTATTATTATTATGAGATAAAATATTAAGAATTCTCAGCTGGAAACTTAGCAATTACCGTATCCATGTTCAAATAAATGAGATTATTCATGAAGTTTTCAATTAGCGAACGGTAGGTTCCTCGGCTCCTTTTCGTCCTTTAATGAACTTTGTGCAAATCTAATTATGACACAAACTTTTAAATGAACTTGAAGGCGTTGGAATACTGTCGTGCATACATTTCAAATGTCTTGTCTATTATTGCTCTAAGAAATAAACTTGAGTTTAAAGGTCCCAAAAACGCCTTATCACTTGTTTGCAACAACGAAAAATAATATAATATGTGACGTCTTCAAAAATAATTTTATATCTTCACGCCTTCTCTCAAGACTTCTTGGAGGGGTAGGTAGAGGTGTAACAGTACCCTCTTCACGGGATGTATTTAGGTGCCAATATGACAGGTGACAAGACCTTTTGTAAACCATGACTAAACATAAACCTTTTAATTCCTTTAAAATCATACAAGCTTCCTTTCGATGCTTAACTTTATTGTAAAGCTCGTAGTTTGGATCACTGTACTTAGGTTTAGAAAAAACTCAGAGGTTCAAAATTGCAATATTTGCGTTGCAACCGACTACTCGAACTACGGGAGTGAAGGGAAGTTATTCCATTTTGCACTCAGCCCTCTCACGAGGCTGCGTCCATTAATTTGGTGCTTTGATGTAGCTGAAGCTAACATACGCTGGATGACTTTCAATTCATAAATCATCCCAACCCTCTGAAGGAAAACAGCTACATTTAGAAACTGTTAATAGGACCAACATAATTTTGATGTTTTAATCTAAAACGTGATGGATGGTACACGATGATTTGATTTAAGTAGAGCAGTAGTCTAGAGCAACTGTGATGCTTCCCTTGATACGAGTAGGCGAATATTTCGGTAATACGTTGTTTACTATTGTAATTAATTGCGCTCTTGCCATACCTTTGAATACCTTAGTGGGTCGGCGTATGTAGGTAAGAACACAAATGGAATGGTAAAATACCATATTTACTTGGAAATTTCCGTAAATTTACTCGCATTTATAACATGATGAATGAAGAACGATTGACGAGAAAAGTGTATAAGGCGAGTGTGAATGAAAGTGTTGGAAGGGGTAGACCTAGGCGGACGTTTCTAGAACAAATTAGGGACGTCTTGAAAAAAGGTCAGGTCAAGAGTACCCTAAACCGAAGAGCATGTATGAAGAGAATAATGAAAGTGGATGAAGCGAAAGAAGTATGTAAGGATCGTAGCAAGTGGAAAGAAGTGGTCTCTGCCTACCCCTACGGGAAAGAGACGTGATTATATGTATGTATGTATTTATAACATTTCGAAGAAATAAGAATTTTCCACTGAGTAGTTCGTTCTTCTCGGAAGGATATTTTCCAAGCCAATGATAGATATTTCGAACTTCGTAAGTGCCTAATGAGGCACTAAATTGAACAGATAATATTCATATTACCTACATCTCGTCTTCATTGTATTACATTTTAGTTTCCCCCACGTTTTCAGCCATACTCTTTTTTATTTTGTTGGAGCTGTGCCTTTCGGGATAGGTAGAGAAAGTAGAGTGACAGGTGTGTCCATCGCCACACGCAACCACGACTAGACATTTTAATATCTTCTCAAACGTATGCAGGTTCTCGATATCTTCACCTCCACTGCTTTTGGTGTCACTAATCACTGTACTTAAGTTCATTGGTACAGGTATTCGAATTTGTAATCTTTGTAATGCAGGCTACTTGAACCACTCGGCCAGCACGGTCGAGTGGTTCAAGGTAGCTATAAATCCTTACTAATATTATAAATGTGAATGTAAGTTTGTTTGTTAAGCTTTCACGTAAAAACTACTTAACCGATCATCACGAAACTTTGTACACATATTCTTGGAGGTATTAGAAGTAACATAGGATACTTTATAAAAAAAAAACTTTTAACGTAAGATAAAAATGCCGTCCACGACGACGAAGTCGCGGGCACAGCTAGTTATTATATAAACTTTATACATAGGTATTATCCCGGACAGAGACAAATTACCTTGCTTCCATCCGGAACACTTCCCTACTGATCCATCGATCTTGTTTGGTCTTGAAATGATACATACTAAATTATGTTTGATCTGCCGCGAGAACACCAATATGCTGATCTTTGTTTACTAGTGGTGAGCCGCAAAATGGCCGCCTGCACAATAGATACTCGGCTTTTCTACTGGTTAAGAATTCGATTTAAGCTCGCAGCAAGTAAAGAAGCCACATTATGTGATGTTGAAGTCAGGCATTGTTCGCTACAATTAGGAACTGAGGTAATTGAAGTAGGGATAAATTACCTTGGGACAATTCCACACAAATTGACATAGCCACGAAGCAAAGCTTGTGCTATGGTAACTAGACAACGGTATATTTACTTATATAGGTAGATATAAAGAGATGAACAAGTGACCGAGTGTGCTATATCGGTAAATGGGCAAATTCTAGAGCAAGTGAATGAATTTGTATATCTTGGAAGCATGTTCACACGAGATGGAAAGTATGAAAAAGATATTGAAAGAAGGATAACCGCCGGAAATAAGGTGAATGGAGCCATGTCGGCGTTGATGGGCAGTAAAAGTCTGAGCAAGAATGCTCGAGTTGCTGTCCACAACGCGATATTGGTACCTTATTGTATGGCAGCGAATCCTGGGTATGTCAGAGGAAGTATGAAAATAGTTTGAATGCAGTCGAGATGCGATCTCTTCGAAAAATGTGCGGCGTAACGATATTAGATCGAATCCGCAATGAAAAGATTCGCAAATCAACTGGCGTGAATGAGGGCGTGATTGTAAAGATGAAGAAAGGCATGTTACGTTGGTTTGGATACATAGAAAGGATGAGGGAAGAAAGATTGACGAAACAGATATACAAAGCAAAAGTGTGTGCAAGAAGAGGCAGAGGAAGGCCACGTTCCAACTACCTGATCAAATCGATCGGACTCTCAAGGACGGGAACGTT
>JACCPG010004620.1:0-31327 GCA_016069955.1 Drepana arcuata | reverse complement strand
GACTGTACGCACTGTACAAAAGTGATTTTATTACCACTTATCTTTATGCAAATGTGGACCCTAAAACCATCTCATTTAAGCTCGTATTAAATTGTTGTCATGTTAGTGCCGTGCAACCCTGAAATTAGGAATGGATAAACTAATCAAAAGACCATTCGTAGCTCTGTAACATTTCCAGTAAATGTAATCATATTTGCTTGTATTATAAAACTTTATAAGTCATGACCGTGGTGGCCGAGTGATTCGAATAGTTGCCTGCAACACAAATATAACAAGTTCGTAACCCGAAAGTACCAATAAGTTTTTCTGAAATGAAGTACTACAGCGACTGAGTTAGAGATTATTGTTATTAGAGACTGTCTGCGTTGTTAAGATGTATTACCTCTTGTTATTGTTAGTCGAGGGCTACATGTTGTTAATATGAAGCCATCGGACGTACAGACGGACTGATAGATAGACGGACATAACTATAAAGATGGGCGAAACTATAAGGGTAAACGCAATTTGGTTTGACACATCAAATAGGTATTATTATTAGAATGTTGATTATAGGGGTCAGAAAGCTCTTGGCCCTTAAGTTGCGGCCCCTTGACACGCCGCCCTTTACTCTAGGGCCCTCAGCACTGAAGAGCCAACACTCATCCAACCAAACACTGACAACATTCGCTTTGTCTGATATATGACCTACGGAGTTTCTTACAATTTTTTTTTAAATAAAAACGCATTTGTCGCAACTACAGATTACAAATGAAAACGTTATTCGAGCTAATGCTTTGTATATGTCCTTAACATAGTGTATTGATCCTTACTGATAATTTTTACTTTGGTAGGGTCCACATACAGATAATGTCCATTACTATTATAGATAATAAAAAAACTAAAGAGCCTTAGTGGCCGCCTGCAATACAAAGATCAAACCCCGACTGTACCAATGAGTTTTTCTGAACTTAAGTACAGTGATTAGTCACACCACGAGCTTTACGGTGAAGGAAAACAGGGTACACCTCTGCCTACCCCTTCGGGGACCCTTGTATAAAATAACAGGTGAATATTTCACACACACATATTACAGTTCGGACATCAAGCATGACCAATAGTCACTTAAGACGAAACACCGTTAACCATCTTACAATTTCCTCACTGCATTTTCCGGAGCTAAATATTTATTTTAACTCTCTTCGTCACGTCCCGCGCCGCGAAGATATCGCGAGCAAACAGGCTAGTCCCAGCGAAATGATGAATGAGAGTCGACCTATTTACCACAAAGGGAATAATTGTTTGCATTGTTCCCACCTATCTGGGGATTAGTACGCTCGGCCAAGCTGTAAAGTATTCCGAGTTATTTAGAAATGTTTTCAGGGAAGTTTTCGTATAAAATTTTGGCCTATGCAACGAGGTTAACATCTATTTACTTTAATTGTTATGTATGCTTATATTATAGTATCCTTTCCTTGGCATTCAGGCACTATTACCTACTACACCTAGATCTTGCTAACATTGTTATAATTATCTTGTTTTATGTATGCTTTGTATAGTAAGCAACGACCTATTGTCGGGCCTACGTTGTTCCCACATACTTGGGTACTATTGCTGTAACGAAAAAATATTGTTATTGTATATGCCTAATGATTTGAAAAGAGTAACCATGGAGTTTCTTGCCGGTTCTTCTCCATGGAAGCGACCAACCCGAACCGTGCTTCTTTTTCGACGTTTTGTAAGTGCCCACCTGGGCCTATGTGAAATAAAAAGAATTTGATTTTGATTTAATTTTATTAAAAAAATATGTTTACAAAGTGGAAATATGTTTGACCACGGCTATTAAATATTGATACAAATTCTAACATAACCATAATAAAAGTTGCTTTATTGTTGCCAGACCAGAAAACGTTGCAGGTCAGTGATATTCTAAGCATGTATTTGTATTAGACACCACAGTACAGCAAAAAGGTGCTGACGTCATAGATAGCCGACGTCACTTCGACGCGGCTCCTTTTGTACCAAAACTGGTACAAACTGCCGGGAGACGGGACAGCTCTATGTTTAAGGTAACTGGCAAAGTTTTGCGGCTCAGACGGTTCCATGAATTTCACCTTGTATTTAACTTTGTCCTTTGAAAGATATTGACCTTAATGGCAGGGAGATAGCAAGGGAAGCTTTGTTTTTATTCGGAACGTACTATGCTATGCTGTAGTACGATTTCACTTTATATTAATTTGATTATAAATATATATAATTACTTGAGTACTAAGGTTATGATATATGTATATATTTTTTCTAATCGGATTATTAGTTCTTGCGATTAGCTCGTTTTAACAATCACAAAATCTGCCTGTTTATTATAATAAGTGCTGGTATAGAGACAGAGTCCTGATGGATGAGTGGTATGGTGGTGGATGAGTAGTAGTTGCTTGCAAATTAAGTTACCTAAATATAATATATGACTGTCTTCACGCCTTTGTACCAGTCACGGTGTGTACTAACACATTTACATTCCACGGGAGATTATATTCTCGGTATCAACGTGACAGATGGCGAGTCCATCGCCGTTACTCAAGCACGACTATACATACGCCTTTGAATTTCTTCTCTGACGTATGCAGGTTTCCTCTCGATGTTTTCCTTCACCGTGGTGTGACTAGTCACTGTACTTAAGTTCCGAAAAACTCATTGGTACAGTCGAGATTCGTACTTGCGACCTTTGCGCAGGCAACTGCTCGAACCACTCGGCCACCACGGCTCAAGGCCATAGATATATGTATATATATATCTATTACATCTATTCCTGCTGCGATTGTACACAGGCATCCATTAAGGTCATCCATTCTCTGTATTGTTACCTCTATTATTCAAGACTCCATTCCTATATTGAGTAACAAAGGAATCAGACATCATAGCTCCTTTACCTGCCAGGCTTTTGTATCGGATAATCAATTTGGCATCTAACTTAACGGGGTAATGTTTACCCGGCACTACGTTACCCGGAAGGGATGGATAAGCCCACTTGCACTCCTGTTGCTTCAGTAAACCTCCGGGAAATGGGTTAATATTGGAAGTTATTCCTATGTGATTTCTCAGAAGAGATTTATTTTGAATGGGGTTCGGGTGATGCGAGTCATATTTCAGTGAAAATCTGCGTCTTAAATATCCTCATGCCTTCCCACGTGGATTCCCGAACGGGTAGGCAGAGGTAGTACGTATTAAACACACACCCACTTTCCGTCAGAGATAAATTTTAGGTGCCAACGTGACAGATGGCGAGTCCATCGCCGTTACTCAAGCACGACTATCATACGCCTTTGAAGTGCTTCTTAGACGTATGCAGGTTTTGATGTTTTCCTGGACCCTACAGCTCGTAGTGTGACTAATCACTGTACATAAGTTCAGAAAAACTCATTCGTACACTCGGGATTCGAACTTGCGATCTTTGTTTCGCAGGCTAGCTGTAATTCGAACCACTCGGCCACCACGGCGTCCTAAATAAGATGAATAAAGACAAAGAAGCTTGCTTGTCCTGATAGTAAGCGGTTATTGCCGCTTACCGTCCTTGTGAATGTCAAGAGAACTCGAAACCGGCAAGCATGTATGAAGAGGTGTGTCGACTCCATCGCTGATTCTCAAGCACGACTATACACACGACTTTAAACTTCTTCTTAAACATATGCAGGCTTTCTCTTATCTATGTTAATATTATAAAGAGGAAAGATTTGAATGCAAGTATGTATGTAAGTATGTTTGTAAGGAATTGGCTCAAAAAGAACTGGACTGTTTTTAAAATATTTTTCACCATTTGAATGCTACATTATCACTGATTAATATACACTATTCAAATTGCAAGGGAAAAAAATATGCTAAAATGTTAAAAAATTAAATGTCCACCCGTGCGTTATCTGTGACAAATCGCTGTACATATCATGTAAGCAACACGGTGATATAAGTAAAGCTTGTGAAAATATCACAGATATACAGATTAATCCAGCCATCTAGAACCACATAGCAGTGTGAGCGGTGGCATCGTACAAATGGCGCGCTATTGAGAGCCCAGAACATTGTCCCTTTGTCCCGTGCCACGTTTTAGCAGATGCAATCGGAACTAAGAGTTTCCAGCGAGCTAGTGTAATGAAAATGGAGGATTTTTGTTTTGCTTTTGTACAGTAGATACTGTTCCGTATAATATCAATGTATTACATACATATCATCACGCCGCATCACTAACGGGGGCAGAGAGATTAGTGCGCAAGTTTTCTATGTATGTTTTTAATTACATAGTTTGTAAGTACACGATTACAATTATGCGTACACATATACGTGATGAACGTAGCAGATTATAACCCTTCTACATTAACTATATTCTTATTATATAAGTAATTAAGAGAGGTAGGGCATAACGGGTCTTCCCTTCGAATTCGTAGCTGCCCGACTGGGGCAGGACCTCCACCTTATAGAATTCCGTAGAAAATAACACAATTTATTGTGTTGTGTTCCTACGCGGTGAATAAGGTTTCCAGTAATGAGCTCCTTGGGGAGGGGGGAGGATTGTTACATTATGTTGGAAGCAGAGGGATTAAACCCATTATGCTGTCAACACAGTATAACTCTCCGAACACAGAGTGGCAACGCGCAAGTGATACTTCGGTATCGTGAGCGTAAATAGGCTGCGGTAACCGTTTTCCATCAGGTGGGCCGTATGCTTGTTTGCCACTCTTGTTGTATATAAAAAAAAAGTAATATTTGCATTTTTGGCAGGCTTATAACATATATTATATTACTTTACGCCTACTCGGGGGCTGTGTATTTTCTAGACGCTATGTATGTGTCGGTATGTCTGGCACTCTCCTCTCTCTAACTTCACTAAAATGATGAAATCGGCGTGATGATATGAAACTATGTATAGTTGTGCTTCATGTACTTGTGTGTGTCTCGTGTAAAGTTTGATAACATTGGTTGATTTTGTTTCTGAAATAAACATATCCTCCAACCATATTTAATCCATATATGTGCGTTTTTTATTTAATAGCATACGCTCAGCCGTTCTGACGTCAATAGTATTCGAAACCGGCAAGCATGTATGAAGAGACTGATGAATGTGGACGAAGCGAAAGAGGTATGTAAGTCTAGAGAGAACTGGCGCTCTATACTCTCTACCTATACCTTTTACGGAACTTGGCGTGATGATATGTATGTATGTATATTTATCCTCACGCCTTCTTCTTTCATTCAGCTATATAATAGGTATCTTTAGGCGCTAACATGACAGTCCATCGCTGTTTCACAAGACTATACACGCATCTTAGAATTCCTTCTCAGACGTATGCAGGTTTCCTGTCAATGTTTTCCTTCGCCGTAGAGCCCGTGGTGTGACTGATCACTGTACTTAAGTTGTAACAGTCAGGATTCGATTTTGCAATATTAATATTGCAAGCAAATTTTTTCAAGCCAATTTCCAATATACAACGTTACCGTGTGTTTATCCATGGATGTGTTAAACCACTGTTGAATGCCAAACCAATGTGCGAACTGGTGGATTGAAACTTTGCTTGCGGTTGACCGGACAAGTTCGGTAGCTAACCGACATCTTAGATACCTTGCTGTTAGACAATAAATAGTTTACATTTCTTGACAAACGCAAAATAAAGCAAATGGAACACAGTGACAGTTTATGGACCAGTTATTGGTTATAACTCGTATAAATATTAGGTACATTTGAAATTAAATTAGTGAACATTGTTAACTCTGAAGATAGCAACGGAATGCATATTATTTGTTGTATGATACAATAGTTAATATTCCATATTTTGTTAGTAGTATATAGTTAGTTTTTATACAACTAGAGTGGCAAACAAGCATACGGGCCCACCTGATGGAAAACAGTTACCGCAGCCTATCTACGCTTGCAATACCGAAGTATCACATGCGCGTTGCCAACTTGACAGATAGCGAGTCCATCGCCGTCATTCCAGCACGACTATACATACGCCTTTTGAATTTCTTCTCAGACGTACGCAGGTGTCCTCTCGATGTTTTCCTTCACTGTAAAGCTCGTGGTGTGACTAAACACTGTACAGTCGGGATTCGAACTTGCGACCTTTGCGTCGCAGGCAACTGCTCGAACCACTCGGCCACCACGGCTATTTATAATTATATATTAATCATGAATTGGATATCTTAATTTCCTTTCCAAAGTTTAGATTAATTAATTGATTGAAAAATGATCCATCCTCGTAATAAATTTCGAGATGAAAGCAAGCTTGGATGAACAACATGAAGTATAGTAAAACTTATGAATGCCTTTTTTTAACGCTACAAATACTTATAGTATTTATTTTTGATGTTTTCGTTCATCATAAACAAGTATTTCATCCTACTTATAGTTTTGACTTTATCGTTGACAACCCCGGCAAGGTGGCTTCCTGAGAAGTTTTCAATATCCATAGTAAAAGCAAATTCCCGTCAAGCGTCTCGGTATGACCGCGCAAAGCTCGAGAGCCGCAGGGCGGATTTGGCTTTAACTATTAAACTAATTCCCTTAGAAAGCTTTTTATTTTCTGGTCTTTAGTAGTAGAAAGGAAAGAATAATCTATTAAGTGTTTGTCTTTCACAATGCGAAGAGCGGGTGTGTGCGTGTGTCTCTCATGGCGTACAGGAACAAGAGGAGGGAATGCTCAAAACAAGCGCCCAACTCTTAAATTTATGATGATGATGAAGAACCGCACATTAAAGGACTATGCGGACTCTGTTAGTTTCTCCATGCCACAAGGGTCCTCGTACCTATCCTCTAACACCCTGCAACCCATCGGAGATATATTTAGTTGTCCATGTGACACATGGCGATTCTATAGGCTTAGTTCTCCCTCTCACTCTTCTTAGTTATATAAATAATAAAGTATTCTAATAAATACACAATTTTTTATTCAAAAGTCGTGTGACAGCCCTCCTGGCAATAATAATTGGCCATGAAACATCGTTTTAAGAATGATTTAATACTTCCACTAGATCTATTTGCAAACAGTCTCGTCGTAAATAGGCTAGTGATTATTAAGCGGATTTTATGGCAGCATGTGTTTATACGGACTTTTACGTTACAAAAAATTCTTGTTTACTTGCTCCAAAAGACTTTGAACAGAGCGAACCTCTACAATAAATTTGACTGTAAAAGCTTCTGAGTTGATCAAAATTTGGAAGCGTTTTGAAAAAATACTTAAGTATCTAAATTGATCTTGTGGTGTGATTACTGGTGGTATTCATGGCTAGAATTGTGCAGAAATATACTTTAGATGCCAACGCAACAGATGGCGAGTCCATCGCCATTAATCAAGCACGACTATACGTATACGCCTTTAAATTTGTTCTCAAACGTATACAGGTTTCTTCTTGATGTTTTCCTTCACCGTAAAGCATGTGGTGTGACTGTACGGTGTACAGTGAATCACTGTACTTGAGTTCAGAAAAACTCATTGGTACAGTTGGGATTCGAACTTGCAGTTATTGCACCTCGGCTCGGCACGTATTTTAAAGTATAAATTATTTTGTGTCTTCAAACGGTCAGTCATTATGTAAATAGTCATAGAATGTTTTCTATTGCAGGTGGCTGTAACAATCCAGAATGCGGTGTTTGGTAGTAGGATAGTGTGTGCTTGTGTGTGTGGAGCGGGGCGATGGGGCGGGCGCACGCCTAGCCATGGAGGAGGACGAGCGGCGCTTCTCGTTCCCGCCGCCGGCGCCGCTGCACTCGCCCGGCGAAGAGATCGACGGCTCACGTCTGCTTAGCGAGATCGTGCGCACACTCGAGGCCACCAACCCGGAGGCAGCCGCTCCGCTCGTGGCGTCGCACTCCCGAGATGCGTTGGCCGGCGAGTGCGAGCGGCCAAGGCGCGATGAGCTGCGTATTCCACTCGAGGGAGTCACGTTCGCCAACGAGGCGGGCAAGCCAGGCGGCACCCGTGAGGAACCGCGTGCCGCCGTCACGCCGTTCACGCGCGAGTCCGCACGGCGCGCTGGCTCGCGTGGCGCCCAACTCGTGCGAGAATTCGGCTTCATGCCTCGGCGCCGGCTCAGCGTCGAGGACGGCGCGCGGCTCCCCAGGAAGTACGAGCCATTTCCGCCCAAGCTCTACGGACGACCCCTCGAGGAGATCGACAACTTCATTTACGATGAGGTCAGTATGACTACTTTATACTAGTCATGCTATCGTGCAGATTTTACCGTAAAACAACGTTCGTAAAACGTTCATTTTATACTCGCTTAATATAATTCAGAAAGTTGTTCGCCTACTATCGTAAAAGCGCTTTCTAAGTTCGTTGCCTCTTTAGGAAAATTCAGTCAATATTACTTGGTGTTCGGTCCAGAATACAAATTTATTTAAGCTATGCATATCTTCCTTAATACCATCTATTTTACCACTAATTTAAATAAATATTGTAGCGGATCTGGTTAAAGTTTAAGTTTATCATGGTTTGCGAACTACTAATAAAAACTCTCGGATGAAATGCAATTGATTGAATTATTTGGGTTATATATTCTATATTAGCACCTTTTCAAACTTTTCATCGAATTTCCTATTCTATTTGGTTAATATTCTTTCATCAGAGGATCTTTCCTATAATAATAATACTTTCCTAAGCAAAAAAAATCAGTAAAAATCAATATCGATATCATAACGATCAAATCTTAGAAATCCATTTTTAAAAACGTACGCATAATGGAACGGCGAGTCGTTACCGCTCATTAGCTTCAGGCAACATCGTTTAACAAGATGTAAACATTGGTTATAACTTGCTATCTACCCTCACTTTGTCGCTCGCGTCTTTTAATGCGACCGTAACGGCTGCCGTTGGGGATACTAACAAGTCAACGGGTGATAGCGACCAGTGCTTCTGAGCTACGACACTCTTGATACCTCTCTTAATCTCTGCCACCTTGTATATAATGTTCAGCTCATGTTGAGCTGGTGTTGACCAGTTGATAGGTGCATGTAACAGGTGGCATACGGAATGGCGTCGTAAAAAAATATGTTAGGAACTCGTCGGCAAAATAAGGTCGTTAATCCTTCCCCGACAAGGTTATCAAATACATCTGCTTGACTTCATTGCCTTCCGCTGTTTAAAATTAGAATGGGATGTTACAGTTATGACACTGACATCTCGTGTTCTTTTTTCAAAGCTTTGTTTAATGATATTTCCTGAAGTTTGAGCCTTGAAAACGTAGCCAATTAAACATCAACTATGTATGTATGTATGTATGAAGAGACTGATGAATGTGGACGAAGCGAAAGAGGTATGTAAGCGTAGAGAGAACTGGCGCTCTATACTCTCTGCCTACCCCGTGACTACCTACTACGTAGGGACTCGGCGTGATGTGTATGTGTATTTAGTGTGAATGTGAATCAATATAATCGAATCGTCGATTTCTGCAGCAACACAGCATCCACTCCATATAGTATTGTATTAACAGATAACAACAAGTATATTTAACAGTATGACCTGGATCCTCATTTTCACAAATAACCGTTAATAAAATAATACAATAATAAGTAATTGTGAACCGAGGTTGAGTAGGCAGACAAACTCAACATTGCAAGTTGGAATCCCGACTGTATCAATTATCTTCATCTGAACTTCTTAAAGATTAACTATATAGTATAGTTTGGTGCTTTACAGTGAACAAAAATATCGAGGGAAACCTGCATTCGTTTAAAAAAATCCAAATACTTTTGTATAATTGTGTTTTAGCAACGGCGATAGACTCGCCGTCTGTTACGCACCTTAACGTGTGTAAGGTCAAGAGGGTATTGTAATTCCTTTGCCTACCATTCCCGAGGACCTTCGTAGGGAAACGTGAAGATATGAATAAGTGTATTTCACCGTATCCATAGAAACCATGATATTTCAAATTACACACATACATATCGTCACACTTGTAACCAGAGAGAGCCAGTTCTCTTTTGACTTCTTGCCTTCGTTCACATTCCCGCTTTTAACTGTAAATCTTGAAAGATATTTCGGTTGAACCACTGAAATTCAATCGAATTCTTACCTAAAAGCGCAACAAGTCTCCGGGATCTATCAAACAGGTCGACTCGTGATAACTTCTACGGTGACCAGCGGCAGGCAAATGTTTGCCAGAGTGTTTTGCCAAATGTTTGCTTCACTACTTTGCCAACTTTGTTCGCCAAGTGCTTACATGTGTGTACACAGTGTGATAAGCAGCTTACTGGCTCAATATACTGAGAAGTTTCACCGTGAAGTTACGTGACTAGTTGATTTTTATCCGACGGCGGACACATAGCTATCATAATATGAACATAATAAGGAATACATATTAAAATACATTTAAATGGCGATGGACTCGCCATCTGTCACGAGGTCACATAAAATGGTTGACATGTTAACATGATTATGATAAGTGATTAAAAATATAATTTGTATAATTTTCCTTTAAATGAGGGACATTAAAAATATAACATATTCATACAATATTCATTGACGTGGATCTTCACAAGTTATTTATTGAGTACTAGCTGTACCCGCGACTACGTCGGCGTGACTTTTTTATCTTTGGTAAAAAAAAAATCTATTAAAAGTATCCTATGTAACTTCTAATACCTCCAAGAATATGTGTACAAAGTTTCATGATGATTGGTTAAGTAGTTTTGACGTGAAAGCGTAACAAATAAACTTACATTCACATTTATAATATTAGTAAGGATGATGTTTCAAATTTACTTACTAGAACAATGATTGATAAACTCAAAAACAACTGAACATATCATACAGAAATCGCGTCAACAAATAATCGAAAAGAAATGTGACGTCTTTTAATCACACTTACATTAAGGAGAAGTTGTCAGTATGTATGTAAATATACCGTTTCTTAAAGTGGTAAGTAACGCCTGGACGAAATTGAATTAAATTTTGTATGCGGATATACCCTTACTTTTTTCTTATTATCTTTTACCTTACTCGACAACACTGTACGATGCACTTATTTTCAATAATGACTATATGGTGACAATATGGATATTCCTAACAGAGAAATTATGCCAAACAATATGGCGAGACTACATCCCATCGCTCTTCCGTCCTCATTAGGAACTCATATCCGGTTTCATCGACATGGAGTAAATTGAGCGCCTGCCGTCTCAGATGCCGTGAATGGAATGTAGTACATAGTATTGAAATATGAGAATTAAACAGACAATAAAAGAGATTAGCGATTTTTTTTATTTTCCTCAAGAGTCCTGGATGTTTTTGTATTACAAATTTACCGACAAATTAACGCGTTGGATTATTTTTTTACAGCTTACTATCAGCACTAAAGTTACATACAAGTAATCCCGAAAAAGAAACCGTCCAAGTAGCTATAGTTAGCCTAATCGGAGGGAGAGTCGTAACAACACCAATTTTTCCGTCGGATATAAATTTAGATGCCAAAGTGAAAGTTGGCGAGTCCGTAGCTCGCTGGCTAACAAAGTATGACATTAATACGCCTCTGTTGTATTTTCGAATATATGCAGGTGTCGTTACCATAACTGTTCAGTGTAAAGGTCGTTGTATAAAAAAACAATTTTCAAACAGTTCATAAAAGCTCATTGGTTGTGGTCTTACAACTGGATCGTGGTGGTTGGAATTCATTCTGGTACAAAATCTTCAATATACATATTTAGATAAAATCCTCTGATAAAAATCATCTCCATTATTGTAAGATTTGCACAAACAGTCTGTTTTGTCGTGCTCACTCGAGCGGACACTGTTGACCCAGATTCATTCGGGGAAACGAAACACATTTCCTCTCCGCAAACTTCCCCAAACAACAAGTCGGCCTCACTTTACTCATTAATACGACGAATGCGAAGCAAATATCTCGCACTAACGCTCGGCTATAGGAGAATTATAACCTTTATCGACCGCAGATAAACTTTCCCTGTCCAATGAACCACAAAGCTTTGGAATTGCTCCAAACTTTAACGCAGAGGTCTTTAGAAAATGATGATGAAATTTGTTTCAATCTCGGCTGTCGGGCGGAGGCTGTTAGATAAGTTCAACTTTGACTCGAGCTGTTGGCAAAACGTTTCGCTGATTGATGGGCTTCTGTTACAACGAAGTGAACTTACGCCGGTAGGTACTTCTATTGTATAAACGTATCCTTATACAAAGTATGTATATCTAATCCAAATTAATATGTTTATACTTATTTCCACGCCCACAAGAGTACCCGAAATGATAGGCAGAGGAATGGTAACACATACATAGCGATTCCAACATAGCGATTCCAACAGCGTTTCTCAAGCATGTCTGTGTAGGTCTTTAATATCATCTTACACGTATGGAGGTTTCCTTGAGATGTTTGTTATTATGTATAATAATATATAATATATCCTCACGCCTTCCCACAAGGGTCCCCGAAGGAGTAGGCAGAGGTGTATAGGTAATACCCACACACCTACTTTCCGCCAGAGGTATATTAGGTGCAAACGTGACATATGGCGAGTCCATCGCCGTTACTCAAGCAAGACTATACATACGCATTTGAATTTCTTCTCAGACGTATGCAGGTTTCCTCTCGATGTTTTCCTACACCGTGAAGCTCGTGGTGTGACTAATCACTGTACTTAAGTTCAGAAAAACTCATTGGTACAGTCGGGATTCAAACTTGCGACCTTTGCGTCGCAGGCAAGTGCTCGAACCACTCGGCCACCACGGCTCTTTGTTGTTATGAGAGTTGGATTTTTTTTTACTATATCTAGAATTCTGATATTTCTAGAATTCTACTATTGCTATATAAAATTCTACTATGCTACTAGAATTCTACCAGAATTAGTTACATTTAACAGTTTTAAATCAGCGCTTGAGCCAGATAATTATATCGCTTTAAGAAACAAATCCGGTTTTCATGTGATTCTGAGAGAAAGTTTATTTATATATATATACAGCCAGCAATGAGACGCATTTTTTTTATACCACAAGGCTGGCAAACAAGCATGCGGTCCGCCTGATGGTAAGCGGTTACCGCCGCCTGTTACATTTACGAAACATGACCTAAGACTAAAGACAACAAAAGTATAGGACTCAATGTGTACCAAGTTGTAATCGTGTGATTACTTTGTGTTAAGTTTGTCACAACGAGAGTCGATCAAAGTTTGCCATTCCGGAATAAATTAGGCGTCAATACGCGTCAACGCGTTTCCGGATTCCGGACGGTTTTTACAATTCCGACAAATTGATTCGGCAATATTTGACGGCGACACCTGGCATCGTACTAATCGGGCCATCAGCGTCAAATCGGAGAGTATATTTTAATTTAGGATTTATTATATTTCGATCACCTAAGGATGTTTCTATGGTTTAATTAAAATAAAATTTAAGTCTTTTCTTATCCTTATATTTTTTATCTTTATAAAAGAGAACAAGTATTTTAAACAAAAATTACCGTGTCAATCACAAACATACCAATATAACCAAGAATATACAAGCATTTATCATATAGGTAGTCATGCCCATTGATTTTAATATATCTTTGCGCCTTCGCAAAAGGGCTACCAATAGGGTAGGTAGAGGTATGTATGTAGTACCCATTCACCTTCTTCCCGCCAGAGATATATTATATATTATCTATAATTAATTAAAATTTATTAAAATAATTAAAATTACGTTGGTTTGGATACATAGAAAGGATGAGTGAAGAAAGATTGACGAAACAGATATACAAAGCAAAAGTGTGTGCAAGAAGAGGCAGAGGATGGCCACGTTCCAACTACCTGGATCAAATAGATCGGACTCTGAAGGACGGGAACGTTAAGAGTACTCGAAACCGACGAGCATGTATGAAGAGACTGATGAATGTGGACGAAGCGAAAGAGGTATGTAAGTCTAGAGAGAACTGGCGCTCTATACTCTCTGCCTACCCCGTTAAGGACTTGGCGTGATGATATGTATGTATGTATAATTAATTACAAAAAAAAACATATTTCTACCAATAGCTACCAATAACTTTAAATAGAATTATTTATACAAAAAGTATTAAAACGAATATCCAGGCATATGTCATGTGCGGCTAACTGGTTGCGGTTCAGCCAGTCACTAAAATAAGCGTATATTTTCATGAAAAGCAGCTCACTTACAGCTGCCAGCTAAATATCAATGGATCGTGGTAAATTCCCGCATATGAGCCGTATAATCGGGATCGAAAATATTGGTTTTATTTAAACTGCGGAGAGCTAAAATCTAGGAACCTCGTTTAACTACCCAGGCAATTTAAACTGCTGTTTGTGTAATGGTTTAAAAGGTAGTTATTATGTAATTACCCGTTTTACAGACGTGGTTATTCTTGGGTTTATCTTTCCGGTGAGTTGGAAATAAATCTATCCATTTTAGTGCCATGTTTTTAAATTAATTATACACAACGTTTTGTTCGCTTTTTTTATTGTCTCTCGTAGCAGTAGTTCTAGTAACATTTGATATTGACTGAACTGAATAAGGGAGAGGCCAAACGGTTTCCAGCTAGGCACTTCTAGCCACTGGCACCTACTGTAGGTTTCAACCTCGGCTAAATATAGTAATTTCAAGTAATGAGTACTCGAATCGCATGTATGATAAATGTAGACTATCAGTCTAGTCTCTCTGCCTACCACGTGAGGGTCTTGGCGCTATGAAACGTATGATCTAGGTACGTGAAACGTAACCTACCATTTCTCTATAAGGATGTTCTTGGCTCCGACGCTACTTTTTGTATCCGCCATGCCTGGGCGAGCATGTGCCGTATCATCTGAATTTATAGCATTGCATTAACGCTCGTATTATGTGATAAGCGCAGCCTAGATAGGGGCCACCCATAAATTACGTTACGGGATTTCCATTATTTTTGGTTGCTCAATGAATCCCTAGTGTTTGATATTGAATAAAATCATCTAATGTGATCGTGCCAGCCTAGATCATACTGATACGGATTTTGAGCGAGTTAGCGAATCAGCTATGCCATGCAACGTGGCAATACTGCTAGCCTTCTTGGCACCCTTCCGCCTCACATGGATTTAATATATATATATATATATTTTAACTCCCCCTTTTACTTAAATTGGTAGTTTCAATGGAACTCTTGTACAGAAAATAATGATAGATGGTACTTCAATTTCCTATTACTGACCTCCAACTGACAGGGATAATGAGTTTTGCCCGTGAAGCACTCGCCAATCTTCATGTGACGCGGTAAATTATTTTGCATAAATACAGGCTGGAAGGTGTATTAAAATCGCATACCAACTGCTTGCATAAAATTTACATTTATTAATATTACAATACACTGAGGTCATAATTTTGTTAGCAATTGCTTAGCGGTAAATTCACACCTTCCCGCCCGTACCCGAGGGGTATGGCAGGTTTTACTAGGGACACATTTTATGTGCTTTACGGTGAACTAATACGTGAACTAATTCAAAAATATTCTCATTAAATATCAGAATATGTAAAAGATATGCATAGCAATGAATTGCTCCTCTTGCAAGGAATATATATACCCCAACGAAGAGAAACATATGCACATGTTCCATAAGGCATTCTTGAGTAATGAATACAATATCACGTCCTGCCAAGGCACCCGCCAGACGTATATGAGTTTTCCATCGTTGTAGTATCGTATCTACTTAAATGAAAAAGCTAAATATTTTCAAACACATTTATAGTGATGAATGAAACGTTGGAAAAGTTTAACGTTTTCCAACTACAAACACCCAGCGGCGAGAGCGGCGAGCGAACTCTATGCGTTCATTACGAAGTGAATATTTACCCTGAACTGAAATTCGAGATATATGGCCGAGTGTTTCGTAGTTGAGCCTGCAACGCAAAGATCAAATCCCGACTGAACATTTTTTTTGTTTAGTCCAGATTCAACCAGCGTCTTTTCAGTACTTATGTACAGTGATTGAAAGAATTGAAGAAAGAAAGTTTATTTATATCCTCACGCCTTCCCACAAGGGTCCCCGAAGGGGTAGGCAGAGGTATGTAGGTAATATACTAATAGCCAACTGCTCGAACCATTCGGCCACCACGGCTCAATAAAAAATTTGCAAACGTTGGAAATTCATAAAATACTGTTAAAATATAATACCATGTGTGAGTGCAATAAACTGCCTTGTTTACATTCTCCAGTTCCTAAGTAATCCTGTTTACAGTTTAGCTAAATAATACGGTGGCATAAGGTTGCAAATGCGCTGACAATGTGCATGAACACTCGATTTATCTAGCGTCGTATAAGCTTTATGTACTTTAGAGCACGACGGTCTCGTAGATCTTCGCGGGAGTCTCTTTTAATAATTCAACGCCGACGCCAACAGGCCGACTTATTGAAGCGACTTTTAGAGTAACGTACCCTTCTGATATCTGATAAGGTGACGGTATTTGCGGTGACGCATGGCACGCTTATTAAAAGTTGTAATTCTGATTATTGACTTTCAGGGACGAGGCATTAAAAAGGTACGTTCACACCTCAAGGTCCCTCAGAAGTGTCTGAAGGGGTAGGTAATAACACCCCCTTTTCCCCAACGATTTCATTAGTTCCCTATATGAGATAGCGAATCTGTCGCCATTATTCAAGTGTGAGCGCAACATACGTCTTTGAACTTATTACTTGGCATGTTTCGTTCACTGTAATGATTGTAGGCATCTAAAATCATTTCAGAAAGTCTCAGTCACTACAGAAACGCGGCCACGTGGCTCACGAAATATCTTTCGATATTGATAGTAGATAAACTCGGAGTTCGACGAAAGTATTCATTGAAAGATAACCTTTAGGGTTATAGCTTTGTTCCGGCGAAAGATGTGCCGCGAGATAATGTTGAGAAAATATCTTATTTCAGCGTCTTACTGATTGTCAATGGTGTAATTCCAAAGTTTAAGATACAATAGCTACCTATAAGTAAATTGGACGTAGAAAATAAACCAAGTTTTATTAAAAAAAACTAAGCAATGTAATTAATTCCCTAGGGTTAGATTAACTACCCTGTAGAAGTCCTTGTGACACGGAATGGTGCCAAGAAGGCTGGCGGCATTGTGAAATTGTGACAAAAAAAATTGTGGCGGCTGATGATGCGCTGAGCAAAATAATCGCCAGCTTTTTTTCTATATGAAACTCTACTGTAACGATACAATTACACGTGTAGAATGTAACAACATTTTTCTTTATGTTTAAATAGTTTCTGAAAAAATCATCAAAAAATCTTAATAATATAATATATCCTCACGCCTTCCCACAAGGGTCCCCGAAGGGGTAGGCAGAGGTGTATAGGTAATACCCACACATTCACTTTCCGCCAGACGTATATTAGGTGCCAACGTGACAGATGGCGAGTCCATCGCCGTTACTCCAGCACGACTATACATACGCCTTTGAATTTCTTCTCAGACGTATGCAGGTTTCCTCTCGATGTTTTCCTTCACCGTAAAGCCGTGGTGTGACTAATCACTGTACATGAGTTCAGAAAAACTCATTGGCACAGTCGGGATTCGAACTTGCGACCTTTGCGTCGCAGGCAACTGCTCGAACCACTCGGCCACCACGGCTCTCAAAAAATCTTTTGGGGTGAATATAGCTTTAGTAATATTGTTATTTGTTATCTTTAGAGATATTTGTTTTATTGCATCGTCGTGAGAATACCTATATTAAAAACTCCATACAACTTCTAAGAGACAGCTGTTCTATTTTCTGAGACATCCTGTGTTTGATTGATTGATGAATGAATTTTGGGCCGTAATGGCCGAATGGTTCGGGTAGCTGCCTGCAACACAAAGATTGCTAGTTAGAATCCTGACAGTGGTTGGGCACGCCACGAACTTCACGGTGAAGGAAAACATACATTTGAGAAGAAATTCAAAGGCGTATGTATAGTCATGCTAGAGTAACGGCGAAGGACTCGCCATCTGTCACGTTGGGTATTACTTATGCACCTCTGCCTACCTTTGATCCTTGCAGGAAGTCGTGAGGATATATTATATTATCTTATAGATGAATTTTCAATATTACCTAGTACCTACATCACATATATAGTACATAGCATCAGGTATCACAAAAAATCAAAATTGGTAGGGACAAGCTACCTACTTTCCAAATTTGATGACCCTCATCCGATAAAAGATATTTAGGTGTCAACGTTTCAAAATGTTTGCCGTAATCTCTCAGGCACGACATCCAAGCTATTTCATCTCAGATAATTATACGAGGTTTAATCTCACGATGTTTTCCTAGCACATAAAGCTGAACGGCATTTCCTGACTGGTTAATTGAAACCAAGTTGCATTGCATTGTCACTAAACCGAAGTAATGAACAAAGAGCTCGCAGACATACTATCTTGTTCTCAGTTTGAATTCATGCAACGAATACGGTGAATATTAAATGAGGCTTCTATTCATCATAGTTTGAAGACACTTTAACGTAGCTGTACTTACTACGGAGATGGGTTTAATTTTACGATGTCTATAAGGCACAATTTCGCATGTTACAATTTAATTCACATTTTAAATTAACGAGCAATGGGCGAGTGGGTTGAGTATTCGCCTTTAAAACTAAGAATTCAGGTTCGGAACGCGACTGTACTTTTCACATGATGAAGGAAAATATCATATGGAAATATGCATAAGTTTTCAAAGAAATTTAAAGACGTATGAACACTTGTTTGTATTTGAGAAACAATGGCAAACTCGTCATTATTGCTCATGGAAACGGTCCAGTCTCATCTATCCTTATTGACCTATTTTTACTTCATTCATTAGTTTCTCTACACACGCTCGACGGTTTCGAGTACTCTTGCCATTCCCATATTTGATTGTTCTATCAAATTCGATCTAGATTGTTTGTATATTCGCAGTGTAGGTATCAGTATCTATTTAATCAACCTTTCTTCACTCAACTTTCCTTTACGTCCAAACCAGCCTATATAAAATGCCTTCTACTTTTTTACAATCGCGCCCTCAATCCCAGCAGTTGCTTTTCAAATGTCTTCATTGGGGCTAGATATGTAATCGTTACGTGTTCAATTTCCGGAAACGCGTCTCGTATTATCAATACGATAAACTGTCATACAGTTTGACAGAACATAGAAAATTTTCAACATGTAATTTGTGGAAATCAAGAAATAAAAAAAAAACATGGATATTAAATATAAAATTCCAATAAGTGATTATACAGTGCAAAATAAACAGACGTTCTTTCCTGTAATGCTTTATCCGCTAAGATAAGGCTATATTAATTCAATAAAGCTTGTATCTATAAGAGTTGTTGAGCGGACAACACTCACCTTTTAACGATAAGCCCCAGGCGTTATCATGTTTTATGATGTAAAGCCTTTTCAGCATTTTCACGGGTGCCTACAGGAGGCTTTTAACGCGCTTTTTAAATTAACCTAATGTACCTACGGCGGGTATTAAATTGGTATTCTGGTTCGTTGTTGGGTATCGCTTAATTTAAAAGGTCAATCTTACAAAATATTCCAACGTATTTATTTAGATTTATGGATAAATAAAGCGTCCTTTCTCTCTAAATTTGACCTCGAGACCAGACGGCAGACTGGTGTAATGATTAGAGATCCTGACTGCGGAACTATGAAACTATATAAATAAAATAAATCAAAGTTTGCTTAGTTTTAGGACTAGGTAGGCAATTCATCTGTAACTGTCCCAAAGTGTTTAAAAATATTAAAATGTACATACATCTTAAAAATCGCATCATCTAATTATGGTCCTTCTTTTAAGCAAATATTTCAAATCAACAACAAATATTTATTTACTCTTTTATTTTCGTTTAAACGAAGAGAATTTATGCATGTACTCGTATATGGGACAAAGGACTGACGGACTAGGCAGCCTGTTTGAAACTGTGCATGATGATATGAATCTATAACTTTTTTCGGTCGTGCTTATCCCCGGGAGTACCAGCCAGATTTGACATAATGTTTTTTTATCTGGCATTACATTTGGACACTTAAAACGAGGAATGTGGGTGTATAGATAAACACTTTGTCCACCTTATCGAGCTCCCTTGTTAGAAGGCGTGATGATATAACAGAGATTAAATGAGGAAAAAATAGCCGTGGTGGCCGAGTGGTTCGAGCAGTTGCCTGCGATGCAAAGGTCGCAAGTTCGAATCCTGCCAGTAGCAATGAGTTTTTCTGAACTTAAGTCCAGTGATTAGTCACACCACGAGCTTTACGGTAAAGGAAAACATCGAGAGGAAACCTACATACGTCTGAGAAGAAATTCAAAGGCGCATGTATAGTCGTGCTCGAGTAACGGCGATGGCCTAGCCATCTGTCACGTTGGCACCTAATATACCTATGGCGGAAAGTGGGTGTGTGGGTATAACCTATACACCTCTACCTACCCCTTCGGGGACCCTTGTGGGAAGGCGTGAGGATATATATATTATTATTAAATGAGGAAAATTAAAAATAAAACCTTTTAAATACCATCACATGACGCAGCTAGTATGATTGTTACAAAGAGCAATTGTTAAGGGAAATTTAAACAAACACATATATTGCGAGCTACAAAGTTTACTGCCCACTGGGTAATATTTCAATGTTCGCTATAATTACAGCAAACTACTGTTTGGGATAAACGTTGGGCTGCAATCGTCATAATTTCTTAATTAGACCGCTCGCTCTAATTAACTTGCGGACCAAAGTTACGAAATTAAACATTAAAGTGAGGTTTTATGCCAAATATTCGATGCTCTTATTAAAAATATTTACGCGCCTTAATTCCAAAGGCTACAGTAACGTTTTAAAAGTATCAGGCGAGCTATGTGTATTTTATATATAAAGCGTAAAAAAAAATGATGGGCCGTGGTGGCAGAATAGTTCGAGCATCGTCTGTAAAATGAAGATTCGAATCTCGAGAGGAAGTTTGTCTACGCTTTAAAGGATATTCTTTTACCTAGTTTGGCTTAAAATTATGCCGCACTCAACATTTTTCACGATGGCATATAAATATTTGGTGTGCCCTTTTCGCCAGAGATATATTTTAGGCGCTAACAGCAGCTAAAATAGGTACGTTTAAATTCTCCGCAAACGTTTTCAGGTTTCTTCTCGATGTTTTCCTTCATCGTAAAGCGCGTGGTGTGACTAATCACTGTACTTAAGTTCAGTAAAACTCATTGGTACAGTCGGGATTCGTACTTCCAATATTTGTATAACACGAACCACTCGGCCACCACGGCTAATAAAATATCCAGAGCTTTTAAGATAATGTCTCATGATGGAACAACATAAAGGACGTGCTTAAGAGCATATCAAAACATAACATTCATGTTTCGGCAGGTTCTTATAATAGGCATGGCTCACGTGACATGAGATGATACGGTAGCCTTTAGGAAACAACCGCGATATTAAAGCAACATAAACTGCAAAAAGACGACGGCAAAAGATGTCGTTAAACTTGCAACATGTTCACGTTAGGTACGTGATATATAAGTTACACTAAATAGTGTACTTTTGGAAGTTGTCGCCTACAGTAACTATAGTATTCTTTATTACATTGATTAATTTATGACATTGAGTAACAGACTTGAATCCTTATTTATTAAAACCGAAGTATAGACTACCTATACGAAATGCATTACTAATGGTTATAAGATTAAGGGTTATGTTTTTAATTGAAAGCTTATGCCCCATGTTGGGCGCCCATCATATAATAGGAAAGTTTTTATCAACTCTAAGGGTGTTGGATAAAGTTCCCCAAATATTTTTGTATGAAATGTTCATAGTAAGAGTGTGATAAAATTACTAAAAGAAAATTTTAAAACACATATCGTAATTCTATGTATTACGAAGTCTTCGAAGAAAGAAAGCTAGTGCAATTATAGCAAATAATTATAATTGGTTGAGCCGTATGTTGGTCTGGCACTTTTGTGACATAAATATTACACTAGTAAATATGTACATAATTATTTTCATGTATCTGTTTAGGTTCAACTTCCTCCGCAGCTCGTGCTGTGAATTACCAAATAGTAAACTTTTAGTAACGCTCTACTTGTGTAGGTACCATAAATTTAAATGGCTGCCGTGGGTAGAATGGAAAATTAGACCCTTAGTTGTGTATTAATATTTAAGAGCGGCATTTCTAAGACAAGCTTTGTGCTTCGTAAATATTGCATGTGTGTTTTAAGATTTATTTAAGAATTAAATTAAATTAAAGAATGATTGATAGTAGTAATTAATTATATATTAAGCTATTGTCAAAAAGTTAAGCTTGGCTTAAGGGATGACAAATTGTAGATTCATATGTAATGCCTAGTGGATTTAAAATAAACTCGGCGAATGTCATCAAAAAATAGGTAGATATATCTTATTCAATCTGAAGTATATTTAAATACAGTGTATTGTGCGGCGTGAAAGGCGACGCAAAGCAGTTGAGTGTGGAATGTTTTTTCCGCTGTCATTAATGTAAATAAAACAGCTCTCAGCTGCAAGTTTTATGTGTCTTTCATAAAAAGAAATATGACCTCATTCAGGTAGGAATCTTAGTAATCGCCCTATAAAGTCAACGTAGCAAGTTTTAGAGGCTGATGAGTTTCGCAATTAATTACGTACGCGCTATAATAAGCCAAGTTGTCACTGGCATTGCTTTGTGGGTTCAAGCAAAGAGCCTGGTATTCCCCTCCTAACTCAATCTCTATCTATCTATCTATCGTTTTGAAACTTAACAGCGGCTACTGTGGTTATTCGTGGTCAATTATTGTATAGTGCAGGTCAAACATTGAAATGTCGTAAAGTCAAACGTATATAGATCAATAAACTAACACATCAAGACGTCGGCTTAAAAGGTCAATCCATTCGTCGATAAATGTCACAGTTCAATCATTAATATTAATAAGTTTGGATCGTGCTACTATTTTGTTTATTTGGCCACTATCTATTGAGTTTTATCACTATGTAACTGTGTTTGAGTTCTATGAAAAAAAATTCATAGATATCATAATTTAAACAAGGACACATGAATCAAAAACCTGTGTCCTTGTTTAAATTAAAACGTACTAATTGGTTTCGGCATTAGCCTCCATATTTTGCTATCTATATTATCAGGTGTTATTGTCGCAGACGGCAAATTACTCGCCTTATTTCAAGTACATATTACTCGTGTTTGAATTTCTTTCTTTTTCCAACTTTCTTGGGCAAAGTCTCGTAAAATATATCAAGAAATGTTATAAGGTAAAAAATCTAGTAATAACCAAAAACCATTACATGCCCGCTGGGAGATGTTAGAGTGACAAGCGGGCGCGAAGTGAACCAACAACCAATCCGGAATGCTGCGCCTGCCTCCGTAAATAATACAGTGGTTGAGAAACGTGTTTGATTTGTAGCTTCTTAGTTCGGAGAGATCGATACTGAGCCCTGCTGACTTATTATGATATCTTTCCTCTCTTTGTAATATATATTTGCAATTCGCAATGAATACTATAACTGTACTATAAAATATATAAATATATTTCGGGGAACATTGTGGGAAGGCGTGAAGATATGTACTGTACTACATAATTATGATTTGGGTAAAGAAAAAAAAACAACAATTAAATCATATTTTACACGGATGAAACCAGGGGCATTTTTTATATTAAATGCGGTATCGGAACAAGATAAAATGCTGGTGCTTTATTAAATTGAAACATGGTTTACTTTGCCTCTTCTCTCAGATACCTACGAAATATAATAAAGGCGAAACCGGCGAAAAGTCAATGATTGGATTAAACCTCTTTGCGAAAAGTACTCACTTTTATATACACCTACCTCTATCACCACTTTAATACTTGCCCAGAATTCCATATCATACATACATACATATAATCACGCCTCTTTCCTGTAGGGGTAGGCAGAGACCACTTCTTTCCACTTGCTACGATCCTTATATACTTCTTTCGCTTCGTCCACTTTCATTATTCTCTTCATACATGCTCTTCGGTTTAGTGTACTCTTGACCTGACTTTTTTTCAAGACGTCCCTAATTTGGTCTTGAAACGTCCATCTAGGTCTACTACTTCTAACACTTTCTATTTTTAAAATCTGTTTGACTGTAAAATTTGAGGTAAATTAGTAATGATGTTCTATGAAATAACAAGCGGCTTGGTCATCCCACAATTATGTATTCATGATTTCTTCATTAATCCATAATGCTGACCCAATTTCGTTCAGAGATGGGAAGTAAGAAAAACAAAGAGAATTTTGTATCCTGCGACTTAACGAGATTCAAAGCACAGATAAGCCCTTTTCCTCGGCAAAACGTAGTGATTTTTCTACGGGATTTACGTACTTATCTAGTATTTTTTTATTTGTCAAATGCTAGAGAATGTTACATCGTCTAGTAAAGGTCTATTAAGTTCAACTAACACTGAGGCTTGCTTCCCAACAACTTCAGGATGCATTTAAAAAATCTCGACTTAAAGATAAGTATCCATGCCATGAATAAATAATAAAACATGTTTTTGGTCGTTGATTTGTTAGCGATTCGATTTGTTTTTGGAGACGCTTTGGGAAGGCATCGACAGATATATTCGACCTAAATAATGGAGAGAAAATTAAAGAAAGAACTTTCTTAAATCACGATCGAAGCTCCAAAACTAACAGAACAACATACCTAATGATATTTCATTCATACCGAAAGGATGACATAAATATGTCCTTCATCTTAATACTCTTGAGGGCATCCCAAACACGTGAAGGAACTTCCGCGAAAAATGGCCTTTGTATGAGGTTCGTTGAGGGACACTGACGCATCAATCTTTATGATTGATTTCAAGGGACATACACGGAACTTTAAAGAAGGTAGTGCTATATATATTATCTAGTAAAAACCTTTTATAAGGTAAACATAAAACTGTTGTAAGGTTTCCATATCCTCACGCCTTCCCACACGGGTAACCGAAGGGGTAGGCAGAGGTGTATAAGTAGTACACTCCCACTCGCCACCAGAGATACAGTTTAGGCGCCAACAAGATGGCGATTCCATCGACGTTACTAATACTCGTAAGATTTGTATATAGGTGTAAATCCAACCAACAATCCATGTAACTAATCCGACTTCAAATTATCTTTCATCCAATGTTTTACACGGAGCTTCATAAAATCTGCTGATTTGCTGCTGATCTGCTGATGAGCAAAGAGCTGTATAGTCATGTTTTAAGAAACACCGATAGATTCGCAAACTGTCACTTTGTCGCCCTAATATGTCTCCGGTGAAATAGTATTGTTACAGCTCTGCCCACCTTGGTATGCCTGAAAATATGTACCTACCTATATATTATATCTTCACGCCTTCTCACAAGAGTCCCCGAATGGATAAGTAGAGGTGTGTGGGTATTACTAACTCTCGCGATATATTTTAGGTGCCAACGTGACGGATGGCGAATTCAGCGGCGTTTCTAAAATCACGACTATATACTTATACTATAATATAATAATAATATATCCTCACGCCTTCCCACAAGGGTCCCCGAAGGGGTAGGCAGAGGTGTATAGGTAATACCCACACACCCACTTTCCGCCAGAGGTATATTAGGTGCCAACGTGACAGATGGCGAGTCCATCGCCGTTACTCAAGCACGACTATACATACGCCTTTGAATTTCTTCTCAGACGTATGCAGGTTTCCTCACGATGTTTTCCTTCACCGTAAAGCTCGTGGTGTGACTAATCACTATACATATACTTATACACTTTGCAATTTCTTTGAACGAATGCAGGTTTCCTCTCAATGTTTTCATTCACCAAAGCTTATGGTGTGACTAATCGCTGAACTTAAGTGCAGAAAAACTCATTGATACACTCGGGATTCGATCTTGCAATCTTTGTGTTGTAGGCTACCATTTGGCTACTACGGCTCAATTAGATTCCAAATATCTAATCTACCCTTTGCTTGTTCAACCGACTTTGTAATGTTCAAAACCATTATCTTTACGATATTGAGAATATTCAAGTAGGATACAGTAACGTTACGGAGAGCACGTATCGAATTGTGGCAGCACAGGAGAGCGAAACTAAATGGACTTTGCACTTTAGCGAAATGGACTCAAAGTTCGGAAATGGCCGGGCACTTTGTCGTCGAACGCACGTACGAATTCCATTGAGATGTGTGTAATGGACACAGCGCCTGTTAGGCAATGCCGTCCCGGAATTTGTTATACGAAAGAAAGATAGGTTTCACAGCCGTTGCGATTTGGGATCAAATAACAAATAGCCTGCTATTTCTGACTTCGGACATAACTTTATAAGCAACTACTTAGTTTAAACTGTCAGAAACGAAGCGGAAGGGTAGTGGAGTAGACGAGCTCCCGGGCGAGAATTTAGTGCTGTGGTCAGGAGTGGCAAACGCCGAGCACGCTTGCCAGGGAGTGGGAATTCTACTATCCAGCCGCTTGGCCAAATGTATCGAAGAGTTGAAGAAAGTTAATTAATTAAAAGCTGATACACAGAAGACACTATGAGGAGCTAAGCATTTATTTGTCTCGTCAATTCTCTTAACATGCAACCGGAGACAGATATACATGCCTATATGTAGCCTTGACAATATTTAAAGCAACGCCATTGGTTAGAAAGACAAAACTGATTTAGATTTTCCGATCGGCATTAATTCAATCCGATCGTGAAATATAGCCGTGAAGCATCCATTACTGTAGGGCCCCATTATTCCACAGGAATGGGTTCCAAATAATCGTCCCTTATCAATTTATGACTTTGTAACCAACCAACCAGACTCTTTTAAAACTGTTCTATATTTCCTTTATTATCGTTTATATCAAATTTCAATTCATAAGTACAAAAATCTAACGTTCAACTGCTCCTGAGAAATCTTTGAGTGTAACAATAAATTAAATGAGAATGAAACTGTGTTTGCTTAATTACAAATGAGATTAATGTATAATTATGTAAGTTTTATTATGAAGTCTAACTAGTGTATTCAAGGCCGGAAGTCTGTAACAATAGCTACCAGCATATTTGATAAGCCGTCGATATTCTCTACAGATAGAAATAGAGCTTGATGCCAATGTTAGCCTGAAATTGTATATAACACACATTAAACTTGTTTGTTAAGTATAATTGTCAAACTGTTCCCGAGGAACGCAAACAATTCGCTTGATGTTTACTCCTCATACAAAACTATATATTTGTTATAAGCTCTGCTATTTACCCACGTCCAAATTTGGATTTGGATTCTCTCATCTGTTGCTGATCAACAAGTACTCCTTCCCCTTTTGAATTGGCTCTTGTAGTTTGAGGCCCGGGATTTTACTGTTACGTGCTTTGATTCGACATAATTCAACACTGTCTGTAGTTACACGTCTTTTTATTGAAATTTAATACTCACAGGTATTTCCAACATGTTTTCCACTATAGCACTGCACTTACAAACACTCACAGTAACTGCACTCTTATATCACAGTTATCTTTATACTTACTAGAAGGCCTCAACAACGACTATTTTACAACATGTCATTACTGCAATAAATTAAATTACTTCCAAACATTGACTACTCTCTCGCAATGAACGGACGAACTACGACGAACGACGAACAACCCTTTAGCATGGTCCAGACCGGTATTAACATATTCCTAAAATTTATTTGAGAATGCATCTGCAATAAAATAGTTGTAAAAAGTTGTTTAAGTCTCTCAATTTCTCCTCTTTGTCTCTGTCTGTCTTTGTGAGAACATTTGCTATGTCTATGGTGAGACCAAAAGGTTTACGAGTACTAAGCAACATTGGTTTAGAGCCCTGTGGGTTCACCAGATAGGATGGACTATTTTTTATTTAAGGGCTAGTTTACTGCCCGGCGTGGTGGTACAATTCTTGCTACACAGTTAACACATATTTTTGGTCGTATGCTTAATTGGTTCAGGGTATTTAATCTTTCTCTTCATTTGTGACTAATGACCTAATTTACGGATTTTAAAATACTTCGCACTTAGACTATGAACCAAAAAATGGAATTATGTTTCGTGTCATCGTGAAAATTCTTTTTTTCGGGAAACAAACCACCATATTAATCGTGGCTCCAAATGCTTTCATAATTCACAATTTAAAAGCGTTACTTGAGGTAAATAAATCAGGTATTTTTGCCGTTGAAATACATTCTTTAAAGAAAGACATTCTACAGTGCCTGACTTCAAAGAATTTATTCCACATTTTTCCTCGTCGGAACAAGATGATGAAAAATGCACTCGAATTTTGACAGAAACCTGGTCCTAGTATTTAGTTAGTCTAGTAATTTTATCTTATTTTGATCTGATAAGAAAATTCTTGAAGAGTCTGCTTCCTGATCGTAAATTCTAGGAGTAACAATACCAAGGATTTAATACAACGTGAAATTTACTTTCTACTCAGTATTATGTGATAGATTGTGTCGTAAGATTATTTTGTTTAATACTTTTACTGAGTTATGATTTCTTACTCCTAATTAACATTAAGGAAAAATAACGATGAAAGAAAGCTCAAATTGTCCCTGTCGTTGACGCCCCTCTGGGAATAATGGTAATATATTGTAATTTGTAGTATTTTGGTTATAATTGCACGTTAAGACAAATAATCTTGGAATAATGCAGAAATTGCTGTTTATTCTGGATTTAAGCTTTAATACTTTACGTATACATACAATGCCGTATGAATACGAGCCGTAGTGGCTTAGTGGTTCGATTATTTACCTGCAGCACAAAGATTATAAGTTCAAATCTTGACTGTACCAATGACATTTTCTATATAAGTACAGAAATTAGTCCGCTTTTCGGTGAAGGAAAACATTAACATAAAGTGGATACGTTATAAAATAAATTCAAAGACGTTTGTGAAGTAGTGCTTGAGTACCGGCGGTGGACCCGCTTTCTGTCACGTGGGCACTTTAAGTATATCTCCAGTGAAAAGTGGGTGTGATGGTACTATCTACCTTTTGATAAGCCGTGAAGATATAATGCTGTACAAATAACATAGTTATCGACCCGTCCAAACGACTCCCTTGTTTGGCAAATAAACCAACATAACACCGCTGAGCCTCCCAGGCTTTCGCCGCTATATTGAAAAAGAAACAAAATTTCAGTGAAATAACCTTCAGATAAGTTTGACTCCCTTATTTAACTCTGGATAATATTGTCTCATAAAGTTGTCAATAATAAAAATATATCCAGATTTCGCCCCAACACTATAATATTCAGCGGAGCGTGAAAAGCTTTCCGAATTCTGCGCGAACTTTCCCTAGAGGGAATATTTATGGAAATACGGGTAACTTATCAACCTCGAATAGTCTGGACACAGTGTTTGATAACTTATCCGCGGTGACAGCTATTTATTGGGGACAAAGTGTACTCTCTCAAGATGTGGCACTATTAGCTCTGCGACCCCGCTTCGGAGCGGTTTCTAAATTACTTTACAAATTAATCCGCTCAAGGACGGGAACGTCAAGAGTATTCGAAACCGACAAGCATGTATGAAGAAACTGATGAATGTGGACGAAGAGAAAGAGGTATGTCAGTCTAGGGAGAACTGGCGCTCTATACCCTCTGCCTACCCCGTTAGGGTCTCAGCGTGATGATCCACAGACAATACGTAAGTAAGATCTTTTTATTGTAATAATAAATTATACATGATGTTATTTTATGTATGTAGCTTATTTATTACTAGTTGAGCCCCGCGGTTTCACCCGTGTAAAAATTGACTTCATTAGTATAATTTTATCTAAATTTATTTTCGGTACAAAACATATCCTATGTAGTAATCCAATAATCTATTTCACTGCCAAATTTCATTCAATTCCATTCAGACGTTCTGGCGTGGTTGTGTAACAAACATACCATGCATAAGTACTCACAAACTTTCGCATTTATAATATTAAAGCAGGATATAGCTGAATGTGGACGAAGCGAAAGAGGTATGTAAGTCTAGAGAGAACTGGCTCTCTATACTCTCTGCTTACCCCGTTAGGGACTTGGTGTGATAATATGTATGTATGTATAACTGAGTTTTGTGTATCTTCACGCTTTGACACATTTGATAAAACCTTCGGAGATATGTCCAGGAGCTAACGTTCCAAATGGCGAGTCGTGAATTCATGAATATAGAATATATATCATTAGATTTATTCTTAGTGTATCAAGTACATCATAATGTTAATCTAGATTAACCCTTGCGATGTTTCCTATCACCGTAACTATTTGGGGTAGATAGCCGGGGTTAGAACTTAACCCATTCGGCCGACACGGCTCTTAATTTAGTTAAATCCTTTTAATGTCCATGGATTATCGGATCTCAAGATAACGTTTTGTATTGTTGAGACAAGCTGACATGTACTTTGTTCCCTATGGACATTTAAAAAAATCACCATTAAAATGAATCTTTCCTTTATAGTCTACTGTAACCAATACTTAGGTTGGCTATTTTTTAACAAAATTGTGTAGTTTACAGGAATGTCGTGTAAATCCGTCATTGGCATATGTACCACATATAATCCTTACTAATATTATAAATGTGAATGTAAGTTTGTTTGTTACGCTTTCACGTAAAAACTACTTAACTGATCATCATAAATATTGTACACATATTGTTGGAGGGATTAGAAGTAACATATGATACTTTTTATTGAATAGGAAACATTTTTACGGAAGATGAAAAAGCCGTTCACGCCGACGAAGTCGGATGCTTTGATAATTATGCTTGTTTTCAAATTATTTTATAATATATCCTCACGCCTTCCCGCAAGGGTCCCCGAAGGGGTAGGCAGAGGTGTATGAGTAATACCCACACACCCATTTTCCGCCAGAGGTATATTAGGTGCTAACGTGATAGATGGCGAGTCCATCGCCGTTACTCAAGCACGACTATATATACGCCTTTGAATTTCTTCTCAGACGTATGCAGGTTTCCTCACGATGATTTAATAACGATATAAAATTAAATTATTTACAAAGGATTCTTCGCTGAAATATGTATCCGTATATAGGTAAAAAGCAAGCAAAAATTCTTTACAGGTTGGTGGTGTCATAAATCGTTGTATTTATGTAAAACTTGCTATAAAAAGTAGAGTAAAATTTCAAAGCTCTACTCATTTCAAAGCTAGCTTACTGTAAAACTTAAATTTACGGCAAAGAAATGTATGTTCTGTAACTTTTTTTCAAGAGTTTGTAAAAAATTAATGAATTACATTCTTTATTGTAGAATTGTTGACGAGGAATTATTTATTACATAGCGTTTTTTCTAAAACAGTCTTTATTCCAGCGAACATAAAGTAGTTTTTCTAATACACATATGTTTTCATTAAAACACTACTATTGACCTAAACAATAGAGTCCATCGCCGTTACTCCAGAACAACTATA
>JACCPG010004619.1:0-12324 GCA_016069955.1 Drepana arcuata | reverse complement strand
TAGTAGCTGCTGCTGGAGTAACGGCGATGGAATCGCCAACTGACACGTTGGCACCTAAAATATATCTCTAGCAGAAAGTGGGCGTGTGGGTAAAACTTACACACCTCTGCCTACCCCTTCTGGATCCTCTTATTTCCAAAAATACATACAAATTACATTTTTAACTAGCCCCTACACTAGGCAACGCCTGTCCCGTAAGGGAAGCATTAGAATCCCTTTAGTTTATGGTGTAAGTGCAACCTTCCATAAATGTTTAAGCAAACCTGTGACACGCACACTACAATTAATAGACTCGGGTCTTACTCCCAGCATCCCGTGACCCCCTCGACTATAAATTGGTAGGGCGCGTCTTCGTGCATGGCACCATGCGTAGCTGTGTTAGGCGTTCACTTGACGATCGACAGCCATGCCGTATAAGTAGAAAAGATAAAATAAGCTTAAAAAATGTAAGCAAGCAACCTAATTGGCTTTAAACCTTGAACAAACAGCGAAATGTATGATTTTGTCGTATGCCCCCTAATATTTTAAGCACGCGACCAATGTACTCGCAAGTTAATTTGCATATCTGAAAGGTAACGAGCTTATAAGCTTCTTGTTAATTGCTGCTCAGCTGTATTTTATTTTTATACCACACGGGCGGCAAACAAGCGTGCGGTCCGCCTGATGGTAAGCGGTTACCGCCGCCTATGGACGCTTGCAACACCAGGGGTATCACTCGCGCGTAGCCGACCCTGCAGGAATCTTTTCACACCCTTCTTAAAGAACTCCATGCTGTACTCTCTAGAGAAAACCTCAACGGGAAGCTCTTTCCACAGCCTGAGCGTTCGCGGAAGGAAACTCCGTTGGAAGCGCACAGTGCGAGACCTTTGTAGTTTCAAGGTATGGGGATGAATTCCCCGTCGATGGCGAGAGGTGCGGTGGTAGAAGGTGGAAGTAGTTCCTAATTTCCTAATTACTATAGTATAATATTTAAATATGTATGTTTTTCCTGGACGCTCAAAATCAACAACACAATGATGTATATTCATGTCTTAATTCTATGATCGTTCGATCATGCATGTGAAATAAAAGTTAACTAAGGTTAAAAGCCGTTTAATTCAAAGTACTGCGTGATCTGAGCTAATTTGTTAGAGAGTGACAAGTTAAGAGTTTTAAATGGAACATTACAAAGTTGAACGGGTGTAGCAGAGATAAGTTGAATTGCGATTGCATTTGGGTAAATCTAATACATTAGGTACATATGAGCCGTATAAACTTGTTTTTTTTTTTATATCACCGATTCATGACATAGATAGTAGTCATTTACCTACCTACATATAACCTATAAGTTCGGAAATTGTAAGGATTTTTGAAAGTTCTAAAACTAGTTTTATATTTCAACTAGCTGTGCCTGCGACTTCGTCCGCGATGAAAAGTGATATTAAGCAGCATTTTTTTTTACCCCCTTAAGGGTAACATTTTTACAAACTTTGAATGTGATATTAATTTATATGTAATCAAGAGCCTAAAAAATAAGTTTCAAGATTCTAGCTTCAAATATGATGAAACTTCCATACAAACTTTAATCCCCTATTTCAACCCCTTACAACCCTTTTTCGCATTAAAAAGTAGCCCATGTCCTTCCTCAAGCTCTAGGCTATATCTGTACCAAATTTCATTTAAATCGGTTTAGTAGTTTAGGCGTGAAATGGTAACAGACAGACAGACAGAGTTACTTTCGCATTTATAATATTAATAGGGATGCTTCCCAGAGTTTCTGTATATGAAGCTACGATTAAGCAAAACATTTTTTAAAGCCCCTAAATAAGATTCGTTGTTGGGAAACTAAGGAGCGAAGCTTACCAGATGGGTTTAAAGTTAAGCTAAGTAGTTATTGGCATAACGTAGCACATTATGTAGAGCTACTTAGCGTAGCGCAGGAAGGTCAGTAGTCCCCGGGATATTATATAATATATCCTCACGCCTTCCCACAAGGGTCCCCGAAGGGGTAGGCAGAGGTGTATAGGAAATACCCACACACCCACTTTCCGCCAGAGGTATATTAGGTGCCAACGTGACAGATGGCGAGTCCATCGCCGTTACTCAAGCACGACTATACATACGCCTTTGAATTTCTTCCCAGACGTATGCAGGTTTCCTCTCGATGTTTTCCTTCACCGTAAAGCTCGTGGTGTGACTAATCACTGTACTTAAGCTCAGAAAAACTCATTGGTACAGTCGGGATTCGAACCTGCGACCTTTGCGTCGCAGGCAACTGCTCGAACCACTCGGCCACCACGGCTATTCGGATATTCTTAAAAGAAATAGAATTGACACCGTGTGTTCCTTTGGAGCTCCTGGAAAATCTCATAGATGGACATAGCTAGATAGATGATAGATAAAAGTTTATAACAATCGGTGCATTTGCACATACAATAATTAGAAAGTGTATTACAATGGGACTCCTAAACAACCACTAAAATTATTTTTATTAAAACGAAGGGTCAATGATCGGCTTATAACTATGTTCTATGTGTGTGTACACTCACACACGTGAGTGATCTATTATAGTATGTGTGCAGCAGTTGGCAAAGGACCATATCTCAGTGCGTGACATTACTGTAATAGCAAAACACTGATTTTAAGTTATCGCCAGGGCCACCACGGAGGAGGCGTGCAGTCACCATTTATTAGTAACTAGCTGTCCCGCCCAGCTTCGCTCGGGTGAAAAAGTTAAATTGCCCGTAACACGATCGCAGCGCCATCTATCGGGTCCAATTGTAAATTTAAACCATTCTCGAATCCACCTTAAGACACACAGAAAGGGATAGCTTCGCCCGGGTTGAAAAAGTTACATTCCTGAAACTCGATCGCAGCGCCACCTATCGGGTCCAATTTAATATAGCCTATGTTCACCGGAGATAGTGTAGCTTCCCAACAGTGAAAGATTTTCAAACCGGGCCAGTAGTTTTTGAGCCTATTAATTACAACCAAACAAACAAACAAAGTTTTCCTCTTTATAATATTAGTGTAGACTAGCGGTCCGTCCCGGCTTCGCACGGGTGGACATTTTTCTTTTATAAGAGAAAATATAGCCTATTTCACTCTGTGAACGTATCTTTGCAATGGTGACAGAATTTATCAAATCAGTCCTGTACTTTTTGAGCCAATTCCTAACATACATATACATAAACATACTTACATACAAATCTTTCCTCTTTACATACATGTGGAAGATATATTCATAGTAGTAGTAATAGAAGGCTAGAAATATAAAAACATCCAGACAGACATCTGTCCTTTAAGAAAAAATAGGGATACTTTACATTAAAACAAGAGTGTAAAGTGAATTATTCATAAAAGTAATCACGATTCACGCCGCAGTCGCAACAATTTCTACGGTTTATGCAAATGCAGAAAGTATTTGTTCGCGTTATCTGAGTGATGGATAGAGGGAGCCACCGTCACGCGAGCCTCTGCCAGGGGTAGGCGTTCTTCATTGATACCTACTTTGTGAGTAGATTAAACCTCTGACTTTGATAAGAGACTTAATTACTAATTTCTCAAGCATTTTTTTCTAGGACTGTGTTAAATAAATCTTCGCGAATTCCTAATAGGGGAGGGGGAGGTAGACGCCAACTGAAGGTTCATCACCGTCTCAGGCAATCATACTACGTAAGTAGCTCCAAGGAACAATATTTATGAATTCATTTAATTTGGTCATCCCGCCGGGTAGATAAAGAGTAGAAGCACCAGCTCTCTCTAGACTGTACCAATGAGTTGCTCTGATCTTAAGTACAGTGATTAGTCACACCACGAGCTTAACGGTCAAGGAAAACATCGAGAAACCTGCATACGTCTGAGAAAAAATTCAAAGGCGTATGTGTAGTCGTATTTCAGTAATAGAACATCCTAGACTAAGGTACAAATACTCGTGGTCATAACAAAAATATGTGCCCTCAGCGGGAATCGAACCCTCAAGCTTCGACGTTAGACCAGGAAGGCCGTCAGATACGTTAAAATAACAAATCAGTAATTTAGGCCCGAAGTATTATTGTTACTAGGGTAGCATACTACCCAATTAGTTAATCTCAATGAGGCCTAAGGGACGACTGACTCGCCATCTATCAAGTTGGAAGTTACATATATCGTGTTCTAATGAGGACATTATTAGACTACCAACTGCCGTTGGTAACAATGTGCTTAGTTCCAGCAGAATATATTTGTGAGATCGTGTTTGATAGGAGGCAAACATTGTTTTATTTATTCGTCTCGAGGATACATTTACCGAGAGACAGAGGGATATGGAGAGCCGATGTGGCCGGGTGGTTCGAGTAGCTGCTTACAACACAAAGTTGCAAGTTCGAATCACGACTATACCAATGAGTTTCTGGGAACATAAGTACAGAGATTAGTTACACCACGAGCTTTACGGTGGAAGAAAACATCGAGAGGAAACCTCATACGTCCGAGAAGAAATTCAACACCATATAGGTATCGTCGTGCCTGAGTAACGATAATTTATTCTCACGCCTTTTCACCAGGAGCCCGGAAGGGGTAGGCAGAAGTGTGAAGGTAGCACCCACGCACCCACTTTCCGCCAGAGATATATTTTAGTTGCCAACGTGACAGATGGCGAGCCCATCGCCGTTAGTCAAGCCAGACTAATACATATACCGTAAAGATCGTGCTGTGACTAATCGATGTACTTAAGTTCAGAAAAACTCATTGGTACAGTCGAGATTCCAACTTGCGATCTTTCTGTCGCAGGCAACTACTTGAACCACTCGGCCACCACGGCTTTTTTCACAGCATTATAAAAGGGAGATATTCAGTAGAAAACATGTTATTTTTATAAAAAAAAGTTGATAACGTAAAAAAAACAAAAGCATAGTTTTGATTCTACACTATATACGTATGTATTTTGAGGTGAAAACATGGAAAATAGTAACAATATAGCATCTTTTATATTTAAACATTTTTTATTCATTTTTTGTTCCCATTCTTTGTACGCTGTCGAATATTCGACCAACTGACCTTTTTCCTGAGACACTTGAATATCTATAGCACTGTTCGTGACAAATGATGATGAACATCTACGGAGCACGTTTTTAACTTGAACTTAATATGTCATTAGATTAAATAAAACAGGATCCATAAACACATCCCAAGCCTGGCAAAACTTACCGGCATAATTAAACGAAAGCCGAATCTTTTCCCACTCCCAACTTCGGAAACTCGAAAGATAACGTGAAAGCCTGAATAAAATTTTCAGCGTTGTGAAAATTTACGTTCAGTACGAGATCCAAGGCGGGCGGCAGTCGTCCGTCTGACGCGACGCTGGGCGGGCGCCTGCAAAGCCTCAACTTATATTTTAAATACGAATGCGTAAATCGTGTTGTGATTTTTAAAATTTGATATGTACAACTGTTTTGATTTTACGTCAACCATTTGTTTCACAAGGTTAATGAACTTGTTCCAATGAACAGCTGACTTTGACGTATCATAGTGTTTTGTTTTTCGAAACTTAGATGTAGTTGAAAGGTTGTGATTTAAAGTATATGGATGTAAGTTTGTGCAAATTTGTGAACATTGTTTTGTTAAAATAGGTGAGTGTTACGTTTTTGACATTTTAAAGCAATTCTTTTATGAAATAAACCCTTTAATGACTTACAATTAGATTAATACTCCCTATATATACTTATTAAAAATATATATATCCTCACGCCTTCCCACAAGGATCCCCGAAGGGGTAGGCAGAGGTGTATAGGTAATACCCACACACCCACTTTCCGCCAGAGGTGTATTAGGTGCCAACGTGAAAGATGGCGAGTCCAGTTACTCCAGCACGACTATACATACGCATTTGAATTTCTTCTCAGACGTATGCAGGTTTCCTCTCGATGTTTTCCTTCACCGTTCAGCTCGTGGTGTGACTAATCACTGTACTTAAGTTCAGAAAAACTCATTGGTACAGTCGGGATTCGAACTTGCGACCTTTGCGTCGCAGGCGACTGCTCGGCCACCACGGCTTTTTATTATTTATTTTTATTACTTATTAATACTACTATAAAATCAACAACGTTAGGCTAGGACTAAAGCGCTGTAATTTTTTTATATATAATCTTCAGGCTTCCAATTAGGATTAAGATGACCTGTGTAAAATTACAATAAATATTTCGCTATTTAATTTGAACGAAGTATGTTCAACATATAACATTACTGCTCATAAAAAATATTCATAATTAAAGACTGCAGAGTGTCAAAGCACGTTCTCGAATTCATTAGAAGACGTGTAATTATTTCATAGTATGTAAAAAACTATGTAAGAATTCTTAATATATATTACAAACAAATCTTCATTTTAAAGACATTATTGTATGGACTCACGGACGTTATCAGTATGTACCTATTTGCAAATAAGACTGCTACATGTGTTACAATTGACTTATTATATTATATTGCTTCAACAGATAAATCTTGCCACAGTTTTACAATCACGTATGTATCATGAATCAGACTCGCAACCATTCGCCCGTTGGATTTGATTTACGCGCAGCTACCAATATAACTTGCTGTTCATTTACAGTCTGCTGGTTTGTTTGTATGTTGATTTCAATTTTAACTATACTGAGGCCTGCGATGTCAATGGCGTATATTCTTTTATTCTCACGACCACACAATCTTAGCAAAAATCTTTGTACAAATATAATTATATTACATACAGCGTAACTCCATGCAGCTACCCTGATGGTAAGCGGTTACCGCCGCCTATGGCTATCGCTCTTGCGTTGCCAACCCTACAGGTATCACAACCTTCTTGAAGAACTCTAGAGTATCGTTTTGAAGTTATGAATTGGTAACTATTGTATATCTTTGCGTTTCTGTGCTATTACTAGCACAATATTCAAATGTTATTGTGATTGCTTGAATTAGCGTATTCAATTATTAGATTTAATCTTAGACGGGGCATTATACAAATGAGTTTTCTTGACATACATTCAGAAACAATTGAAAGTTTATATTTGAAAATCATTTGTGAATAGCACTTACCGTATATAAAGCCAGAAGAACGTAAGTGGCAATTTTGATTTTAGCATTTTATTACAATATTATTATCGTGCGTTCATCGTGAGTCACACTCGCAGCCACTCGCCCGGTTTGATTTACGGACTGTCTCCATTTTAACTTACTGTGTGTATGTTCATCGAGCAAATGGTGTGTCTTGTAAAATTGGCAACAACTAATTATGTCTGTGACAGATGCTGTTAACATTGACACCAGTTTTATTCAAAGAAGACTTCCCTGAAAAAAGCCATGGTGGCCGATTTCCTATATATCTATGTATATATTTACGCAAAGGTCGCAAGTTCGAATCCCGACTGTACCAATGAGTTTTTCTGAACTTAAGTACAGTGATTAGTCACACCACGAGCTTTACGGTGAAGGAAAACATCGAGAGGAAACCTGCATACGTCTGAGAAGAAATTCAAAGGCGTATGTATAGTCGTGCTGGAGTAACGGCGATGGACTCGCCATCCGTCACGTTGGCACCTAATATACCTCTGGCGGAAAGTGGGTGTGTGGGTATTACCTATACACCTCTGCCTATCCCTTCGGGGACCCTTGTGGGAAGGCGTGAGGATATATATACTTCCTTGAATGACAACATGGGTTAGTTCTTCAGTCCATTCAAATGAAGCAACCTCTTTTAATATTTTTTTTAAAGAATACAATTTTTTAAAGAGGCCTAATACCCATTTCTCGCCGGATAACTATTAATTTAGCTGTCAACATGACAGCTATGATACTATGCTAGTACTATGCTATACTATGCTATACTATGCTATACTATGCTATACTATGCTATACTATGCTATACTATGCTAGGATGCTATGCTAAATTGCACCAGGTATATACAATAGTACTGCTGCAGTGACAGATCCAACCCTTATATTTTCAACGAATTTGTGTTAGGTATATATTGATTACTCAAATGAAAACAAAATCACTCCCAAATTAACGAATTCACATCGAAACAGGCGCGAAATCGTCAATTTCCCTAAAACATCGGCCGCTAATTCAGACTCTACATTATTCTGCATTTGTATTCCCTTTTTTCCGGGAGTTGGCAGTAAATTATGGCAATAAATTATCCAGGACACGAGCCTCGGGATTAATTAAACCCTATAACAGTTCAGTCGGCCGTGGGTATATTATTTATAAGCACAAGTCTACCAATCGCTCATGTTTTATACGATATAAAGTGATTTTATTTGTCTCGATAATTATTATTTGATTGCACAAAGATTGCAAGCTCGAATACCGACTGTACCGTGGATTTTCCTGAACTTAAGTACAGTAATAAGTCACATCACGACCTTGAGCAAGGAACACATCGAGAGGTAACCTGCATACGTTTGAGAAGAAATTCAAAGGCGTATGTATAGTCGTGCTGGAGCTACGGCGATAGTCTTGCTATCTGCCACGTTGGCACCTAAAATAATTATATCTCTGGTGGAAAGTGGGTGTTTGGTACTACCTATAAAACGCTGCCTACTCCTTCGGGGACCCTTAAGGGAAGGGGGGAAGGATATAGATTTACAAATATAATTCTTTTAAGAGCCGTGGTGGCCGAGTGGTTCGAGCAGTTGCCTGCGACGCAAAGGTCGCAAGTTCGAATCCCGACTGTACCAATGAGTTTTTCTAAACATAAGTACAGTGATTAGTCACACCACGAGCTTTACGGTGAAGGAAAACATCGAGACGAAACCTACATACGTCTGAGAAGAAATTCAAAAGGCGTATGTATAGTCGTGCTTGAGTAACGGCGATGGACTCGCCATCTGTCACGTTGGCACCTAATATACCTCTGGCGGAAAGTGGGTGTGTGGGTATTACCTATACACCTCTGCCTACCCCTTCGGGGACCCTTGTGTGAAGGCGTGAGGATATATATTATTATTTTATACGTGTTTTTGTCACTTTACTCCTCCTAATGCCAGATTTTTTTAAATAAATAATATTAAGAAAATCGCAACTTTTAACCATGCAAATCTTAATTCAATGAAAATGAGTACGAATTGTAACATTATTAATACAAACACTGAGTGCCTAATATAAATAAACCACTAAAGTCGGCCGTCTTCAAAAGATGTTTGAACATCCGGTCACCGAAATAAATTCGCTCGGAAATATCGCTTATAATATTGTACCTCTGCCCGAGAATATATTGCCTGTCCTTGTCACCATGCCTATAGTGGAGAGAGATGTTCTCGTATATATACGAAAGGACTGTCGATAACAAAAGAGTTTCACTTATTTTGTTGCGTTATAATGTCCTATTCTGTATCTCTAAGGTTGCGAATACGAAAAGAGTTCCATATTATGACATACTTTAAAAAGTATATTATTTTAATTTAGAAAGGTATAGGACAAACAAATTGCAAATACCAATGCTTTAATAATATGTTTGTTATGATGTCAATGTGTCCAAACATATAAATACCGAAAAAGAGCCCAGTTGGGCGAGTGGTTCGAATAGTTTCCTCCAACACACAGTTTGCATATTCGAATCCCGGCTGTACCGATGAGTTTTGCCAACATAAGCACAGTAATTAGTCAAACTTGTATACGTTTGAGAAGACATTCAAAGGCGTATGTATAAACGCGCTTGAGTAACGGCGATGGACTGCCTACACACCTCTACATAGCCTTCCGGGGACCCTTGTAGGAAGACGTGAAAATGTATATGAATCCCTAAATAATTCCTACGTTATCAAAAAAGTTTTTTTTTTAAATTACATGACCTAAAAATAACTTTTCTTTAACTTAACTTCATACATTTTTGTCAATGTTTAACCTCTAAAATACTTATAACTAATACTCATAAGGCATTTTGTATGCAGAAATCCACAGCCCAGTAAATTCATCCAGATGTAAAAAGTAGATGAAAACTCGATAGGATATTTCACGTCAGTGTACTTGAATCGGTGCCAATAAGAGACTTGTGAATGAAGATGAGAAATCCTAGGCGTTATACGTTAGATTGGTCCAAAGACATGTGACTGGATGAGCTTTCAAGACCAAAATATTATATTTATGTAATAGCCGTGGTGGCCAAGTTGTTCGTGTAGTTGCCTGCGAGACAAAGGTCGCAAGTTGGAATCCCTACTGTACCAATGAGTTTTTCTGAGCAGTGATTATTCACACCACGAGCTTCACGGTGTAGGAAAACATCGACACGCATACGTCTGAGAAGCAATTCAAAGGCATATTAATAGTCGTGCTTGAGTAACGGCGATGGATTCGCCATCTGTCACGTTGGCACCTTAAATATATCTCTGGTGGAAGGTATGTGGGTACTACCTATAAACCTCTGCCTACCCCTTCGGGGACCCTTGTGGGAAGGCTCGAGGATAATATATATAACTGTAATTGCTTACGGCTTTAAGACTAAGAAGAGTAAAATATACGAGGCAATACTTTTACCCAATTCCTAAAACAATTTCAGTCGTATTTGGTTGAAGGCAGAGTAACGTACTCGTATCATGAAGCCATTTATCAATTCACACATGTGCTTACGAAAGTGATCGATGAATGCAAATGCACCTAGGATGCCTAATGTTACCCGAACTCAGGTACTTATAATATATCCTCACGCCTTCCCACAAGGGTCCCCGAAGGGGTAGGCAGAGGTGTATAGGTAATACCCACACACCCACTTTCCGCCAGAGGTATATTAGGTGCCAGCGTGACAGATGGCGAGTCCATCGCCGCTACTCAAGCACGACTATACATACGCCTTTGAATTTCTTCTCAGACGTATGCAGGTTTCCTATCGATGTTTTCCTTCACCGTAAAGCTCGTGGTGTGACTAATCACTGTACTTAAGTTCAGAAAAAACTCATTGGTACAGTCGGGATTCGAACTTGCGACCTTTGCGTCGCAGGCCACTGCTCGATCCACTCGGCCACCACGGCTCGGCACGGCATACTTTGAAATAATACCAGAATTCAATTAAAGTAGTTTCTAATTACAAGACAAGGATTTCATTTATGGAGAGACCATTAACACAATAGTTTAAAAAACTAAAATCACGCTTTTAATACTAATTATTTTAGACCCCATCACTAATCCTGATTATCCTTTTTCTAAGGATTGTCATCGGTCCAATAATATAGTTTTTAAGGAGGTCAAAATCATGTTCAATATTTCCGTTACATACTAACATACGTATGAAGCTAATAAAATGTATCTACCTATGTTCTTCTTAGACTTTCAAAGTATCCAACCGATGTGCCCTTAACCGGATTAATTTGAAAGGCAACAATGTGAAGACGGCGTTATACCACTAAAACAACGGTAAACTTTATTTATTTTTTATTGAGTGTGATAATTCTAGTTTCGTTATTATTCTTAATATGTCGAAAATTTTAAAACATTGCTGATCGTTGACATCTCTTACACCATGCTAGGGTCAATGCCTAAAATGTTTTGACCAACTGCGAGAGTCGGCAATAAACTATTGCTATTATTAACATGTTTGAATTTCCACTGATCTGATAAGATCGTTCAAGAAAATTGTAATGTAAAAAGAATGTTAAAATTATTTCCGAATTTAATTCTTGAATTCACGGAATGAGGAAATTTCATTTCAATTGGAAGTATATTTAAAAATAACCAATACGCCCCAGAAACTACGGTTGCGTAACATTGTCTTGTCGCTTTAGTTGAAAATAGACGTTTCAGCGTTGTATAAAATAAATATATCGTGATACATTTTATATACATTTTATATATAGCCGTGGTGGCCGAGTGGTTCGAGCAGTTCAGCAGCTGAGCCTGCGACACAAATATCGCAAGTTCGAATCCCGACTGTACCAATGAGTTTTCTGAACTTAAGAACAGTGATTATTCACACCACGAATATTACCTATACACCTCTGCCTACCCTTTCGGGGACCCTTATGGGAAGGCATGAGGATATATTTTATTTTATATACATATAAATGTACATACATATATAGTGAATAAAGTTTGACGAAACAGCTACACAATGCAAAAAGTGTGTGCAAGAAGAGCTAGAGGAAGACAATGTTCCCACAATCTAGATCAAATCGATCGGACATTCAAAATGGGAACGTCAAGAGTACTCGAAACTGGCGACCATGTATGAAGATACAGATGAACGTGGACAGAGCGAAAGAGATGCACATGCCAGTTCTCTCTGCTTCCTCGTGAGGAATTAGGCGTGATGATGCGAATGTATGTGTAGCTGCACTCTTATCAAACCGTTCTTCTCAGAGCGAAACTTCTTGTTTCTATGTCAAGCGTGATGGCCG
>JACCPG010004618.1:0-10794 GCA_016069955.1 Drepana arcuata | reverse complement strand
GTGGGAACGCCAAACCGCGACGCACTGATAAAGGGAACGAAATTATTCGCCTACTAATAGCTTACGGGGTATTATTTACAATACATTCCGGGATTAGATAAAATCTGCAATGAAGAAATTCGCAAAGCAATTGGCTTCAACGAGGATGTGACGAATTAGGAGACGTAATAGAAGAAGACCACGTTTACATCAAGCGAACACTCAACATTGGTAACGCCAAGATTACTCGAAACCTACTCATGAATGAGCACGAAACGAAAGAAGTCAGTAAGTTTTAAACAAGCGCTGCCTACCCTATGATTGCTTTGGCGTGATCATATACATGTATAAATGTACATTTGTATGTTTGGTTTTGTATGTATGTAGGTACTGTGCAGTTTCGTATCTTGAAATAGCTGTACATGAATCTCGAAACATAAGCGGCTACCCCTTCCTATGCGTCTGTAAATACCAGAGGAGGAAGGGTAAGGCAAGCAGAAGTGTTGAACAGATATTAGTTCTGCCATTGCCTATTCCTCTTGGGATACTAGAATCCTAACTTCTTACAGGAACTGTGTATGCAGTTATACAATTAGACGTTCGTCGTAAAGGTATGACAGGTATCTATGCTTTTTAGTAGCGTAGTTTAGATTTGGTACTGATCAGAATTCGAACCCTGCTGGTGAATATCCTTGGTTAGTTAACTATAACTCCACACGTGTCTCGTACCTACTCTAGCATAGTTTACCAAAATCCCACAAGACATCGACATACCAAGTGAAAAATGGCGTGACAAAAGCTCATAAGCCGCGAAACCAATACATCCAAAGCTTAATATTAGCAGCCATTACTGATTTCACGTACAATTTGTTGTCAGCAGATAAACGAACTTGTATGTATGTATGAATGAATAAGATTAATCGGCATTCATTATTTTTTATAGGAATGTAATAACGGAAAAGCTATCACAATTCCGCTAGGGTCCATGATAGGGCAAACAGAGGTGCAGTAACACCGAGGCCGTACCTCACCACTTTACTAGCGTCTTTAAATATCTTTTCATATTTTTGCAAGAAGTATAAGCCGTGGTGGCCGAGTGGTTCGTGCAGTTGCCTGCGACGCAAAGGTCGCAAGTTCGAATCCCGACTGTACCAATGAGTTTTTCTGAACTTGAGTACAGTGATTAGTCACACCACGAGCTTTACGGTGAAGGAAAACATCGAGAGGAAACCTGCATACGTCTGAGAAGAAATTCAAAAGGCGTATGTATAGTCGTGCTTGAGTAACGGCGATGGACTCGCCATCTGTCACATTGGCACCTAATATACCTCTGGCGGAAAGTGGGTGTGTGGGTATTACCTATACACCTCTGTCTACCCCTTCGGGGACCCATGTGGGAAGGCGTGAGGATATATTATTATATTAAGTTTCCTTCACAGTAAAACTTGTAGCGTGATTACCAAATAATCGAGTTGAGATGAAATATACCTAACGAATAACGACCTTGTCTATATAAATAAAAATTTATACCTAAATGAGTTGCTAGGCGCAAAACTCGAAAACCTCTGAAGTGATATGGAGGGGTAATTTTTTTTTGTGTTTGATGATGTCTGAGGAAGGTTTTTATGAAGGGAAATCCCGTAAAAAAAAACAACAATTTTCTTTACTTTTTAGGTGGTACAAAGTTCGCCGGGGCAACTAGTAACGAATAAATGTTGTAAACATTTAAAATAACAAGTAAACATTGTATCTAAACATTATCAAAGGAAGTGGTTTTCCTTTTAAAGTTATACATAATTGACATTAATTGCACTATTGAATGAACAGCGATAAGATAATACTATAGAAGTTACAAGCAGATATGTAGCTACCAAATAGTTTCAATTACCGATAACATAATATTTATACAGCCGCAGTGGCCGAGTGATCCGAGTGATCACTTGCAACGCAAAGGTAACAAGTTCGTATTCCAATACTTTACTATATCAAGACTTTACATATGAGTTTTAAGTGAAGTCATTAACACAACGAGCTTTACGGTGAAAGAAAACATGTATGATTAAGAATTAATCAAAGATGTATATAAGAAAGTCGTGCTTTAGAAACGGTAGCAAACTCGCCATGTAACACGTTGGCAGAAAATATATCTCTGGCGGGGTAAAGCGGTGGGTCATGTTGCCTCAGCCTTTTTAGAAACTTCTCCGAGTTCTCCCAAACAGTAGTACCAAAATAGTGGAGTTATTCTATTGCAATCCCTCGGACAATCAAAGATGGGCACGTTAGGAGTACTCGAAACTGGCGAGCATGCATGAAGAGACTGATGAATGTGGTTGAAGCGGAAGAGGCCTTAAGTCTAAAGGGAGGGCGGTCTTCTCTCCCTGCCTATACTGTTGGGGACTTTGCATGATCGTAATATGTATATATTTTTTTATATACCGCTAAGGGCAATACTGTGGTAAGCAGTCGCTTGTAATCACCACCGCCTATATTAAATGTAAACAGCAAACATTCATAGATCTTACTAATATTATAAATGTGAATGTAAGTTTGTTTATTACGCTTTCACGTAAAAACTACTTAAGAGATCACTATAAAACTTTGTGCACATATTCTTGGAGGTATTAGAAGTAACATAGGATACTTTTTATTTAAAAAAAAATATTTACACGAAAGATAAAAAGCCGTCCACGCCGACGAAGTCGCGGGCACAGCTAGTATTATATAACGGTTATATCAATAAAATGGTTTACGGCACATTTTCGTATACTTTCATAAATGTTCCTACTATCTTATATTGTACAGCTTATGTGTGGGAATGAATTCGTGAAACGTTATGGCCATTTTACTAAAACTAAAATGTATCTTAAATCCCAAAGTTGCCCAAAGTAGACTGAGTACTATTGAATAGCACCTACTTTGAATAGCACCTACTTGCCAGAATATAAATAAAAAACAATTATAGAAGTGCTTTAATTATGTAAATAAAACAATACGTCTGGCAGCCCTAAGTTCTGTTACTTCTAAATCTGCGCAGGCGCATGTTATAATGCTGCTAAGTAATGTTTCAACTTATACGCCACTGTGATCAAAACTGGACCGTATAGCGCGGATATAGTAACTATAATTAATTGACCACATCAATGGTAATGCCTCCCCTCCCAACTATTAAAAGTCGGTAGCATATTTAACGACGTGGTTATATTTTATTTTTCTCAAGTAATTAACACTACCAATTAATAAAGTCTTTAAAAGCTTCAAGTATAAATAACTATTATGACAATGAAAAATGGAAGAGTTATTATCGTAGGTAGAATGGCAGCTTATTGGGTATTTTATCTTTGCCATGATTAGGGCTTGGTATTACCTACTGGAGCAAACCATTAATTTTGTGACCTTTAAAACTTGACCTTAAAAGACAAGTGAGTGTATTTCCCATCCATTGATATAAACAATATACGGAAACCAACACCTATTTATATACGTCATTTTCCTTCAAAAATAATATTTGTAATTTTTTTGTTAAATTTGAACATCTTCGGAATTTAACTTTAAGTGCGAGTACCTAGAACTCACGCGAATTTAAAGGAGGTTACTGTGATCAAATTTTATAACTGCTTGTTTTTTTTATTCTGAGGTCTTGGCGGATGCTACTCCTTTTATTTGACTAGGTCCAGCGAAATCTTTCGAGTGATTGACATCATAGTCTTTGACAGATATATTTTCTTTGACCTGTCTCATATACTACATTTTAAGGCTTAGCTAACCTTCCTCCTCACATATATATGGACAGAAATAACAACTCCATTTACCGGAATCATTTAGGGGAATCCATGAGAGAATCGGTGAAGTTTTTGAGACAAGAAAAAGGCACACACCGAAAGCCGGTATTTTTACATAGTGATGAATGGAAACGTAATAGATTCTACTTGTCTTCGAAAGTATTTCAACATCATCATCTCCAGCCGATGTATCGATATAATCAGTTGACAAAATCAAGTGAAATCGAGATCAAAGGCGTATACAACGGATGCTAGAGCAGAACGGTTGCATCCGCTATTACGGCGATTTGAGGCCCCTATTACGTATCAACTCATGTGTATACAGTTGACGCGTCCAATCATAAGCACTGCGCTTGGCTAAGACGAACATTTTACAATGAATGTGCTAAAATTGAGTAGAAGTAAGTACTGACAACAGAGTGCCTTTAAATGTTAGAGATTTGCGGATTCTAAAAGACATGTTTTGACAGGCGGACTGTACTGAGCGCATGCGCACACGCACGCTAGGTACGGATTAACCTTGGGCTTACACGTTTGTGTCCCGGACAATTATGCCTTTGTTTCGGGACATTTCCTGCCTTGGACTACGTGAATACTACAATTACTTGCCATTTGACAAATATCAAAGAACTGTAAAGATGAAATAAAATTGCACCTTAAAAGCAAATTACAGCTGAGATACTACATTCGCTATAAATTATAGCTCAACTAATTCTCTTATTTAAAGGTCATAAGGGAACGCTTATAAACTGTCTATTCCAGAGAAAATATGCAATTTGGGATGGAAAATGGACATTTATACCGATTCCATTGGAAACTATTTATTTACACACTTAAAGCATTTCAGGGAATAGTAGTATCTATTTGAGCATTAAATATTTTACAGCCCATCAAAATCATAAATAAAATACGACTTCGCCTTCACATGTAGGTACTGCGCAAGCGCACGTTAGTCTCCCTTTAAAAGTCAAAACCAAAGAAAACAAACCTCCCATTCAACTCATTCGCTTTGCCTCTAACCGCTCATGTGAAGTTCACTCAACTCACCATCAATATCCCATACACTTTGTTAACTTAATTACATTGCGGTTTGTGTGACAAAGCTCAAGCCACAATGACTGACGATCCATTAATGTACACAATACATGGCCGAAGTCTCAAGACATGGCCATTAATAATGCTTTCTCCTGTCGATGTATCGGCATTGTAGGTTATTTGTTGTAATTTGCATACAATGTGAGACTGGACAAGGATTTTTCTAACGTTTCACTCTTGACGCTATGATCTGAGCTATTAAACTCATATAATAGACAAGGAGCGTATTAAAAAATAGACATGCGTTTGCGATGCACACAAAACACTGCAAGAAGAGGCAGAGGAAGGCCACGTTCCAAGTACCTAGATCAAATCGATCGGACGCTTAAGGACGGGAACGTCAAGAGTACTCGAAACGAATGAGCATGTATGAAGAGATTGATGAATGTGGAAGAAGCGAAAGAGGTGTGTAGGTAAAGAGAGAACTGGCGCTCTATACTCTCTGCCTACCCCGTTAGGGGCTCGGCGTTATGATATGTATATGTACAAAACAAAATCAATCAAATACGTACATCTCACAAAAATGAAAAGACAAGAGTACTTATAATGATTGTGGATGAAACAAAAGAGGTCTTGTAAGGCTTGAGAGAGCTGGTGCTATTCTCGGTCTACTAACTATGTGAGGAATTCGTTGTGATGATACGTATGTATTGTACAAGCAAAAAATCTCTCGATTCTTGATCCAACGTATACTTATATAGAAGCAAAACGACGAATTCCTATTCATTTATTCGACAATTAAGTCCAGAATGTTTTGTCCAATGACACTAACAATCACTGGTTGTTAATAAATAACATCCAATTGCGATACATGTCAATATTATATTAATGGACGGCCGGAGCGATAAATCATCGCATCCAATCCTTACAACAAGAAACGTATTACGGAATCAGTCGCTATAATGCAAGGTATGTTGAAAAACTTCAAGAAATCATGTTCGTGGTCCCCAAATTGAGAAGTCATCCATAACATAACGAGATCCAATAAAAAAGTATTAAATAAGGTTCCGTTCGCCAGATAAAGGCGTCTGTAGCAAGAAATGTTACAACAATTTAAGAGTTAAATAGTGAGTAATATTTATTGAGAATTTAGTTTAGAGTCGAGATCAAATCGATAGAATACGCAAGAATGAGAACGTCAAGAGTCGAGCTGTCATCAAAACCGGTTGTCATCTATGAAGAGAATGATGAGTGTAGATGGAGCAAAAGAAAGCAGAGAATCAGGCGGTCCCTTACTATTATATATAAATATATATCCACACGCCTTCCCACAAGGTCCCCGAAAGGGTTGACAGTGGTGTATAGATAGTACCCACACACCCACTTTCCGCCAGAGATATATTTAAGGTGTTAACGTGATAGATGGCCAGTCCGTCGCCGTTACTCAAGCACGACTACACATACATACGCCTTTGAATTGCTTCTCAGACGTATGTAGCTTTCCTCTCGATGTTTTTCTTCACCGTACAGCTCGTGGTGTAACTAATCATCTTATATAAATAACTTCAGAAACCCTTAAAAGTTCAGTCGGGATTCGAACTTGCAATCTGTGTGCTGGAGGCAAGTACTCGAACCACTCGGCCAACACGGCTCTTACCATTACTGCAATATTTTTAATCAAATTTGTATGCCTACCTAAAAAAGTACAGTACATTCAATGAATAAATTCAAGCATCATGTTGATATGCCGTATCCATTTTTCGTAATCATAATATATTCGTTATCGTTTGAATCTGATGCCACGTTTTGTGCTCTTAAGAGCACAAAACGGGTGCACCCGAGAACCAGTTGGCGGCATTTTTATTTGCTCAGCGGTGAAATCGCTCGCATTATTTCACCTTAAAAGGATGCCGGTACATTTACTTTAGACCCAATGAAAGTTCAAACTTGGGCGAAAGGATATTCAAAATATTGTCAAATATATCTTATAATTAGATAAATGTAATTAATACTTAATAAAAAAAAAAAAAAAATATTGCCTACCCTTGTGGGAAGGCGTGAGGATATATTATTATTATTATTTATAAAAAAATATCTTATAACTGAACTCCGCTATGAACTGGAGTGGCATCGTTGCGCGCAAAGATTAAATATAGCTTTTAAAATATATTTTTATATAATACCCGTGGTAGCCGAATGCTTAGAATAGTTGCCTGCGACACAAAGATCGCAAGTTCGAATCCCGACTGTACCAATTAATTTTTATGAACTTAAGTACAGTGATACACCCTGAGCTTTACGGTGAAGAAAAACATCGCAAGGAAATCTGCATTCGCCTGAAAATGTATTCAAAGGCTTATGTATAGTCGTGGTTGAGGTACGGCGATGGACTCGCCATCTGTCACGTTGGCACAAAATATATCAACTACTAGAACCACTAGGCTACCACGGCTCGATATAATAATATATAATAATAAACATATTAACAGGTTTCATACGGGGCGATTAAGTAAATAGGCTTTATATTTTCCACATTCCGACACCTCCCACAAATAAACCTTACCATATTTCAACTATACATTTCTTCAATAAATTAGTTTTAAAACAACACATAATATCAAAGACAGCTGAGATTTTGAACTATGTAAATAGAATTGTACCATACCGGTTGGGGCTTTATAACGTCGTTCAAAGTGTGTTATGATGTCCATAATTACCTTCTTCTATCGCATCACTTGCCATTGACAGGGCAATCTATCCCCTTACTTTGGAACCGGGAAAATCTTTCAAAGAAAAGCGGTTTCACAGGAAAATTCTTCCGCAAACGCTTTGGCTGTGGAATAAACTCCCCGTTAAATATTCCTTAGGGAGTACAGCATGGAGCTTCAAAAAGTGTATGAAAAGGTTTAGCAGCCTGCGAGCAAGGATTGGCGAAGATAGGCGAATGTCATCGGGCGTATCGCATCCGTATTTGCCACTTTATTAGTTTAAAATAAGAAGAATTTCAACCCTATTTCAGTCTGGATACGTATTGGAATTAATAAACGTAATGAGGTATCTCATTCACGAGTGGTAATCTGATATCAAACATTATGAAACTGGATCACATTGGTCATAGTGACTGGACCAGCACGACAAACGTTGGTGCTCTAGAGCGCATGCGTGGGCTAGCTAGATAAATCGTTGAGGCAATTTACAACACGTTGCCCAGTGACTAATCTGGTACTAATGAACTAGCGACACTTCCAGACGTACATGGTCGAGTAGACGAACAAGATTAAGTTAACCAGATATGCGTTGGTGTTATTTTTAATCACAGTATCTCCATACCTGATATGCAACATTGTACAAAAAGCTAAAGTAGCGATTTTTGACACCTTTTTGCGGAGACTTAAAAGCGCAAGCGCTTTATTTTTGTTTGCGTTAAAGTGATTTATTCTCGCATTTAGGAATACCTTTACAAATGGCGTCAACACAATACCGACCTCATCTTTCGACGCAATCAATTAACTTGACAAATTAAGCTTAAAACTTTGTGATTATTTATTCATGTTTTTTATGGTCTTCGACTATTTAACGACCGATGAATATATCTTTTTCAATATGATGGACTTCTTCCTTATATTCGCATTCGCAGTCGGTACTTTATTGTATCATGCAAATATACAAGCACATAACACTGCACCTCCAGCGTGCCCGTATTGGCCAACTGTTCTCCAATATTTATGAAAGTGCCAAAGATATTGCAAATTTATCGCCAGTATAACACGATACCTGTGACAAATCGTTATACTTGGGTATAAACTATAAGATAACGCGCCAGGCTACACGACAACGCGATTATGGCTACAAGGGTCCAGTTGGTTGCATTAATAGCCCTTGCAGCAGTGGCTCAAAGAAATGCTCACGGGGTCCGAATAACATTCCGGCAGAATTTAAAAACCTTGTTGGTTTAATTGCTTTGGATTCTCCGTAATTTTTTACCCAAAAAGTTTAAAAGCTTAGCATTATATATAAATGTATGTATGGATCTTTTTTTTTATGATAATTTGCTCCGGAGTTCAATAAAGCTGGTGACACCTTCGCGTTACACTCATCAGTTTGGGTATTATGATAAATCTATTCAATAAAGGTGTGTGTGGGTACTATCTATACTCCTCTGCCCCCTACCCTTTTCGGGGATATATTATTATATATCCTCATCCTCACGCCTTCCCACAAGGGCCCCCGAAGGAGTAGGCAGAGGAGTACCCAAACACCCACTTTCCGCCAGTGTCTGACTAATCACTGTACTTAAGTTCAGGAAAACCCATTGGTACAGTCGGGATTCGAGCTTGCGATCTTTGTGTTGCAGGCGACTACTAGAACCACTAGGAACCACGGCTTTGTATTGTAATTATCCTGCTCTCTAATCCTGCTAGTCCTTATAATAACCAGTTAGGGGAGATCCACAAATTACGTGAGGTGTTTTATTGAATTTTCTGTCCCTCCCTCCCCCCCTGGTGAGATGTCGTGAGATTTTATTCAACCCCCTCCCCCATCCCCCAATCTCACGTGAGATTTTTCAAAATGTTAGTCAGTAGTAATGTATAACGTCGAAGTATGAATGAAATCATTTTCTTTCGAATGAATTAGTGAATGATCTTAATCGTATTACAGTTATGCTTAAATCTTAAGCATGTAAAGTCGTCCCGGACAGAAAGTCGCCGTCGGGAATCTTCGGGTTCTTCGGAAATCTACAGTTTCTTACGATTCCCGACGGCGACTTTCTGTCCGGGACGACTTTAGAATCTGGATAATGGGTCAAAATAGTATAGTTATTTTTGTTTCAATAAGAAAAAAAATTGCGTGATATTTGCCGAGACCCCCCCTCTCTCCAACGTAAGATTAGATGAGATTTGACTCGACCCCCCTCCCCCTTAAACACCTCACGTAATTTGTGGATCTCCCCTTAATACATACATAATAGTTTTCTATAATAGCAAAACTATAATATCATCTAAATAATTCCATTGTTCCCTTTAGTTCCGACACCCGCACTCAATTAAAGGCCGGCTCAGCTATAGGGCAAGTCAACTGGGGCTTTCTCCGACGTATGAATGCTCTGACCTGTCTTCCGCAGATCTGAGCTACATGCGTTATTGCCGTAATAGACCCTTAATGGGGGGCATTAAAGCGATGCATAAATCGATCCCGCCAGAATAGGACGATTAATCAGTTTCTTGAGCTTTGTTCTGATAGTAAACAGGCAATATACACAAGCAATCAGAGGCCGGATATTTCTTCAGGTTACTCGAGCTCATGACGAACTTTAAAAACATTTTTAAGCCTGCAGCAAACTTGATAGCTCTTAATTTCATCTTATAAAGGCTGGGAGGATGTATGAATATAATGCAGGTAATGAGCTACACAAAAAAACTATTGAAACATAACGGTAGCTTAAGGATGGAAATGAGCAAATTACACACGGGTTTTATAGCTACGGTCCAAATGTTTTATCAAAATGTTGCAAGCAAGAAAACCGTTATGAAGGACTTGATCTCGAAATTAATCTCGATTTAGAAGATTAACTACTTTAAGAAAGAAAACTAGTACAACCAATGTTTTTGATAAGTAAGCATATAGTACGTGTTAATGCGGGTAAATTTTAATTACCTGACTTAAACAGGCATTGCTAAAAATAATAACAGCCATAATGGTTATTGACATTACGTAAAGGTTTAAAGCAAAAAAAAAAGCAAGCCGAACGACGAGTGGGACTCCAAAATATTTGGCACAAAAATGTCTTTCAATTTACGCAATTGTTATGTTATAAATTTTTATTATTTAATTATTTTATCTTATAAATTACGCAATTGAACTTGCCCTCAACATTGCAAAGTAATAAGAAAGGCAATTGAAACTATATGTGGCAGTGATACTTCCTACGAACTGACAAAGGGGTTCTTAATAGTAGTAAAAATCAAATGAAAGCAAACTAAAAGCTTCAATTAACTAATTA
>JACCPG010004617.1:0-12645 GCA_016069955.1 Drepana arcuata | reverse complement strand
CGTTAAATGCCGCGTAAATATTATCTCTTGTTAAATATTTCTTGTACTTTGCCACCCATGTTCAACCAAGAATATGAAAGAGACAGATATATATGACGAATAATAGTATGACTCTTTCGTAGACGCGAATAATTAAATCGGTGATCCTGGATGGGAGATCCTAAGTGGCGCGGTAATATAATTGTAGCGTTCATCTCTTTAACTGCCCTTTTACTTTTCGCACTATCCAAGGATCACGTACAAGCTCTCACGAACGCAAATGTTAACATCACCCAAAAAATATTTTAATTTTAATTTAATAAAGAATGTCCTGTCGAAATTAAACTCATATGCACCATACTGTTGTAAGCACGATTTTTCCGACCAATCAATAAAACGATCGCGGTGTGCAATAAAACAATCGCTTCTCTTAAATATTGTAATATAAATGCTTTATTTCGCTAATATAATCCGCTAATATAAACCTACCGATTTGATTTGATTTTATGTCTATAATTAACAGTAAATAATATTTATAATAACAAAATTAACAACGTTTACAAAAAATACAGTAGGTAAAATAACTACCTACAGATAAAATATTCAGAGTTTAGAAATAAATTAATCGTGCTTGAGTAACGCGTATTTACTTAGTTAAGCCACTAGATGGCGGTATGCTGCCCAAACTGAAACGTAATGCTGAGATTTACTCAGTACCACAGTAGGTTCCCTTAGCACCTAAGAAGGCCTCTAGGCCTCTAGTCGCACTATTGTTTAGTTAAGGAGCAATAGTATCCTAAGCTCAAGCTAAGAGGGAGAACTCAATGAAAAACATTGCTCTGCTCAGTTGTATTGCAGAAATTCGTTTTACACCCAACAAACTGATTGTTAGTTACACATCTCATATGAAAGATATTTTTATTAACTTATTCATTACGTTATACATGTATGTATGTATGTATGTATGTACATATCATCACGCCGAGTAGGCAGAGAGTACAGAGCGCTAATTCTCTCTAGGTATATAAGTATGAGGTATGTAAGTATACCTCATTCCCTTCGTCCACATTCATCAGTCTCTTCATTCATACTGGTTGGTTTTGAGTTTGAGTACTCTTGACGTTCCCGTCCTTGAGCGTTATAAATTATAATTACATTATTCTTGTACGTATCCGATCCTGTTCATTTTTGCGACACTAGGTTAATGTAATAGAAAGGCACCCCATATTAAATGCGTTCTATGATCATAGTGTTGGCTAATCGCACTAAAAGGTATCTCCACGCGTTCCCAAAAGGGTGCCGACGGTTTAGGCAGAGGTGTAAAAACACCCTCTTAGCGCCGGGGAGATTTTTAGGGGCCAAAGTGACATGGGGAGTTCGCCGCTGTTTCTCAATCACGTACATACATACATCTTTGATTTAACGACGTATTTTAAAAGACGTATGCAAAATTCCTATAGATGTTTTCCTTCACTTAAAGCTCGTGATCTGATCAATCACTGTACTTGTAGGTATTTAGAAAAACTCAATGGTGCAGGTTTCGAATTTGCATCCGTTGCGTTGCAGACCGACTCGAACCACTCGGCCACAACGCCTCCATATGAATGATAATAATGATGACTAATCGTAAAAGTTATTACATCTAAATAACTCAAGTTTATTAACCTCAAAAACCCACACACGGCGGAAGGATAGGATCGTTGAGCGCCATCTCTCGGCGAGGCGGGGCGCGTCACGAGCGGTGACGTCACCGCCCGCGGCGCGCGCCCTGATTGAGCGATGAACCCGTGTCGATCATTCCTGTGTTATTACTACAGCTTATGCCCAGGATTATCCATTGAGATTTTATTTATACAGCATGCTTGACGATAACAATTATACTAAAATTGATTAATTCGTTGCTTCCACTAACACTGTAAAGACGAAAGATTTGTAAGTTTCTCTTTTAAAAAGACAATGTATTTTATTTTATTTATTTTTTTACGGATTTTGTATCTGAAATTTGCTGTCCCGCCCAGCTTCACCCGGGGGAAAAATCACAGCGCCACCTATCGGGTGTTGTGAATTTCCAATCACCAATTGTGAATCCAAAAAAAATTCTCGAATCCATCCATTGAACACATAGAAAACTTCATCAAAATCGGTCCAGCCGTTTACGATTCTATAAAGGACATATTAGACAAACATTCACTTATATATAGATATATATAGATTATTTTCTCTTCCCATCTCCTCATGACAAGATATTCTAATGATGGATGGATGAACTCAAATACATGCAGATTTCCACACGATGTTTCTCTTTAGGCTCCACTGGGGCTTTTATTTTTCACCCAAGCGAAGCTGGGTGGGACCACTAGTACTTGATAAAACACAGAAGTATTTAAAGTACAAACATAACACGCCTCAACGTGACGGGTTAGTAAAAGAGAGGCGCGCTTTTACGTCATATAAGTAGTGTTTACGAGGTCATGCCAACTGTGCCAGGAAGGCTGGCACACCTAGTGCTATCTCAGGGTATCTATACTCAGGGTAAATAAAACATGATATTTCTCAATCAAACAGCCTGTATACCCTGTAGCCGTAACCTCCTTCGCAAGCACTTATTAATATTAAGAAAGCAGAGCCGAATCTCCGATCGAAAACCAACAATGGGAGTGGTCGGATCCCAGTGCAGGTTCGCCAAGGTAAATATTGCTTTATTTTATACTTCACTAGTATTTACATTCAGTTTTACTCACCTGCAGGTAGCTAATGAACTAACTTGCCATAAGTTTGATTTTTCATGGTACGAAGGTATAATATATCCTCACGCCTTCCCACAAGGGTCCCCGAAGGGGTAGGCAGAGGTGTATAGGTAATACCCACACACCCACTTTCCGCCAGAGGTATATTAGGTGCCAACGTGACAGATGGCGAGTCCATCGCCGTTACTCCAGCACGACTATACATACGCCTTTGAATTTCTTCTCAGACGTATGCAGGTTTCCTCTCGATGTTTTCCTTCACCGTGATACAATGAATGCAATGAATGAACTGTACTTAAATTCAGAAAAACTAGCTTAGCTCGGCTACAGACGGGATTCGAACTTGCGATCGTTGTGTTGCAGGCAACTACTCGAACCACTCGGGCGCCACAGTTCAGCTCACGCTTACACACATGAAACCTTTTTGGACGTTTTATAAGTGCCCACCTAGGCCTATGTGAAATAAATATATTTTGATTTTGATAATGGTATGGGGAAATAAATTTACTCTTTCCGTCGGAGACATACATCAGTCATCAGTAAAGCGTATATACACGCATATTCCTCTTTAAATGTACGTAAGTATCCCGTTGAAGTATTCCCATCACTGTACAGGTAAAAACATATTTGGTACAGTCGGGAGTCTAAATTGCATGCCACCAAGGCTTTTGGATCATATGGTTTTTTAATACGGACTTTGTAAAAGATTATAAAATCCACCTTCAAAGCCTTATTGAACATCCACGCAAAGATGAGCCGATATCACAGCATCCGATGCAAATTAATATTATGCAGCGCAGAATTAATTTAATTAGCAATAATTATATGCCTCGTCTTTCCTTTCCTTTTGAGCAGTAATTTAGTGAGACCCGAGTTTAGGTCTGAGAACATACTGGTTTATATTGAGTATGCAATAATGATAAAAGCAATCATTACTCCCCAATCATTGCTTTTATCATTATTATTTTATTAGTCCTGGATTTTGTCATATTCGTGAATATAGAACGAATATTTAAAAAAACTTCTTGTTCACTATGACGCCTAAATCATTTAGCGTAGCGTTGTATCGATTATTCATTTGTTTTTAAGAAGCACAGTGGATTTTGAACATACAATTTTATTTGTATGCTGTGAGTGATGCCGAGGGGGTGTGCCTCTATCGAGATTCTGCTCCGGTTGGGTAAAATCATGGATATAGTATTTATCTGGAATTGAGACGGTTATCATAAAACTTTCAATATACCGCCATTGACGTTATAGGAAACGGAAATTAATGTCATGTACATGTGCGCTCCGTTTTCCAGAAAAAATTGAAATTTTATGGTATGTAAAAATTTTGCTGTTCTTCATTACATTTCAGAATGTGTTGCTATATTAAATTACTTAATTATTAAAGAAATAAATTAGAGTAGCAATTAAGTGCAAAGAAAAAGTGACGGAAAATTTGTGTGTAACGTAACGTTAACCTTATGTCAACGCAAACGAAACTATGTCAAAATTAATTCTAAATTTTGTGTAAAAACAACAACAAATTCACGTAACAATTTATGTACATAATTCCATGTGCTCCCATTATATTGGCATTTATTTCTGAAGCTCCGTGATGGCCGAAAAGTAAGTAGCAATAAACTCTATTGTTGTATTAATATCATGGATATTTGTGTAAATATTTCTCTTGCTTATCAGAAAGCTGGCTTTATAGCTGTAATGATTGTTTTGTTCGCATAAATAATAAACAGAAGCTGTTTATGTGCGCTTATTTTAAAGTTTCGAGGTAATTCGCTGCTTTGTTTTTTTTGCTTGAACATTATGGTTGTTCGTTAGTAGTTTTACCTATTGGTTCCGGATTTGCAAGTACTTTGTGTGTATTTCACGGTAATAGTGAATGTCAAGTACAGCTTAAATTACTGACTATGGCACTCAATTTCTGGTATATACCAGTGTATATCCAGTATTTTCTAGAAGAATTTTGCCTTTGGCCTAGATATGACCCTAACTGAGCCACATGTGTATAAAAAACGTGATTTCCTGATAATGTAGTCCACGACGCCATATTATAGGAATATTACAGAAACTTTAATGTTGTTTGCAATTTGTCCTCTCAATTAAAAAAGATGGCTACTTGTTAACTAATTGTCAAATACTTTACTACTACTAGTAAAGTACTACTAACACAATACTTGTGTTACATATATATTGTTCTTATTCCAAATAACCTTGATAAAATTTTTTGTTCTCAACAAACTCTTATTTCCTCATGCCTTCCCACAAGGGTCCCAGAAGTGGTAGGATGTTATAAATATAGGATATTGGAATATCAAGCTCTCTTTTGGTGATAGATTCCAATATGAAATAGAACTTTTGTTTATAAGTATTCTTTTCTTAAAGTATTTTTTCATATATCTAGAATATCTAAAATCAATTCATTTCTAACCATTTCATTACGAACAATTAAGATCGAACCCCAACCGTATGAGTTACTCCTAAACTTACGTACTGTTATTAATCACATCACAAGCTCTACCATGAACAATGAAAAACATCAAGAGGCAACTTCATATGTTTCCCATTAAAATTCAAAGACATACATATAGTTCTGATTTAGAAACTGTGAGGGACTAGCCACATTTATATACATATGGAATCTCTGCGGAAAAAAGTGTACTGTTACATCTCTTTACTCCTTGGTGGCAGTCATAAAGATTCAGTCATAAGGATTCAGTCATTTTATTACTTAATTTAATTCTTTCAGATCAACAGACACAAGCCCGAGCGAGGCTGGCACACCCAGTAATGAGCACTCAGGCAACTGGTGGGATTCATGGATAACATCAGCAAAGTCTAAAGTTAGTATCACACACTGTTCTCACTCACGCCCTCCCATAAGGGTCCCCAATGGGATAGGCAGAGCTATAGGTAGTACTCCAACTTTCCATCAGAGATATATTTTAAGGTGACAGAATGGTGAGTCCATTGCTATTACTCAAGCACGCCTATTCATATGCCTTTAATTTCTTCTCAAACATATGTAGGTTTCCTCTCGATGTTTTCCTTCACCATAACCTCTGCCTACCCCCTCGGGGACCCTTGTGGGAAGGCGTGAGGATATATTATAATTTTATAATAACATACATTTACCTGAACATTTTAAAATATTCAACAAGCAAGGTCGAGAAATAAACATTGTGTTATAAATATGATTATGTTAATCAGCATTGATTTATATGTAATATTAACTTAAGTGATTTCAGTCATGTTTTTTTGCTATCAGCGTGTAACATAGTTAATTATAATATTGATATTGCTATCTACATCGCGCGTGCGCAGGCACTGGGAAAAGAAAATCACACTTTAGTTTATACTATATATATATATATATATATCCTCACGCCTTCCCACAAGGGTCCCCGAAGGGGTAGGCAGAGGTGTATAGGTAATACCCACACACCCACTTTCCACCAGAGGTATATTAGGTGCCAACGTGACAGATGGCGAGTCCATCGCCGTTACTCAAGCGACTATACACGACTATACATACGCCTTTGAATTTCTTCTCAGACGTATGCAGGTTCCCTCTCGATGTTTTCCTTCACCGTACTCAACTTCAACTGCTCGAACCACTCGGCCACCACGGCTTTATACTATACTGTGTTATTATGGCTGATGAGTTTATTTATTGGTTTGGTTTATCTCTTGCTAATCTTAGGAACATGTTGCATTTGATAGCCCGTGTATTAAGAGAGGCATATGCTAAATAACGTACCGCTATGACCAATTAGGAGTAGCAATAAACATGTTGCTAAAACGGGGTATTATTAAAAAAAAAAAGTCTTCTCTTAAAATCAAATGATAGCGGGTGAAACACACCTAGGCGTTTAATATTATAGGTACCTGTCGGTTTTACCCCATAACAAGATTCATATCGCCCGCTGATACCTATAGAACAGACAACTTAGTCTAGGGTTGGATATCCTGAACGCTAAGATTACAAGTTTGATTCCCAATGTACCTATGATTTTCCTGAACTTAAGTACATTGCTCCATCTCACCTCGAGCCCTTACGGTGAAAACATCGTGAAGTAACCTACATACGTTTGAGACGTAATTCAAAGACGTATGCAAAGTCGTGGTTGGGAAACGGCGATGGAATCGCTATTTATCGCGTAATATATTTACTGTATAGTGCCGGACTGGAATTGGACTGGAATCGTCAGCGCCGTGCAACTATTCCCACTTGCGCAAGATAGGGTCGAATTTCATGAGATGATAGCTAACCTTTACTAGTTGGAGAAGAAAGTGCCGAAGTGATAATCTGGCCGTTATCAAACGTATTCAAATTAAATTGTTAGAGCTACAGTTTTTCAATATATCTTCATGATTCATTTCGACCCTATTTTATATCAGTTTTTAAAAGTTGCCCCACTTTCCAGGCACTTTGGAGAATTGTGCGAGATAAATAACGTCAATGTAATCTGATAGCGGTTTATAATGCCGATAAGCATCCGTTGTGAATCTGGTAACATAATTGCTATAATAATGCTACCTTGTAGCTGCGCCTTTTATTCTATTTCGTCTATAAATGTTTTTATCACTTGTTATTACGAATGGAGCTCTTCAATGGCGTGAAAAGATTCCTACAGGGACGGCATGCAGATACGCCTGATGTTGCAAGCGTCCATGGATGGCGGTAACCGCTTACCATCAGGTTGACCGCTTGTTCGCAGGCTTTTTGTACACAATTATCATATTTTGACACAATTTCGTAACATAGTCTACAGTTACATGACATTAACAGCGCAACTAGTAATTATGCATGCCTTCCCACAAGGGTGCCCAAAGTGGTAGACAGAGGTGTGCAGTATCCACACCTTAAGTATATGCCGGACAAATATTTTAGGTGTCAACGTGACAGATCTCAAGCCAGACTTGGAATGCTTTCTCCAACGTATGCAATTTTCCTTTCTACATATATTTTTCACAAGCTGTACCCGCGACTTCGTCGGAGTGGACGGCTTTTTATCTTTCGTAAAAATTATTTTTTTTTCATTAAAAAGTATCCTATGTTACTTCTAATAACTCCAAGAATATGTGTACAAAGTTTCATGATGATCGGTTAAGTAGTTTTTACGTGAAAGAGTAACAAACAAACTTACATTCACGTTTATAATATTAATAGTAAGGATTACTGTAAAACTCATGGTATGACTACTTAACTTGACTTCAGAAAAACTCATTGGTACAGTTGGGATTATATATTATATATTTTATTTATATTTTGACGGCCGCGAACTGCCCGTTGACTGCGAAACTTGAGATCGCGGGTTCGAATCCCGCTGAGTGCAGATGTTTGTGTGATGAATACGAGTATTTGTACCTTAGTCTTGGATGTCCTATGTATTTATGTATATATCTATCTCTATAAGTAGAATATATCGATGTCTAGTTACCATAACACAAGCTTTGCTACATTTGGGACTCGGTCAATTTGTGTGGAATTGTAATATAATATAATATATCCTCACGCCTTCCCACAAGGGTCCCCGAAGGGGTAGGCAGAGATGTATAGGTAATACCCACACTCCCACTTTCCGCCAGAGGTATATTAGGTGCCAACGTGACAGATGGCGAGTCCATCGCCGTTACTCAAGCACGACTATACATACGCCTTTGAATTTCATATCAGACGTATGCAGGTTTCCTCTCGATGTTTTCCTTCACCGTAAAGCTCGTGGTGTGACTAATCACTGTACTTAAGTTTTTAGAAAAACTCATTGGTACAGTCGGGATTCGAACTTGCGACCTTTGCGTCGCAGGCAACTGCTCGAACCACTCGGCCACTACGGCTCTTTGGAATTGTCCCAAGGTATTTATTTATTTAATGATGTTGTCCCCAGTCTGCGGAAGTCTACACTATGGTTAAGAAGGACCTGGATGAGATAGGGAGTGCGGTGAAGAGTGAGGCGAGCCACGTGCTCAGCACCACGTCTAATGTCATTGGCAAAACTCTGAAGGTAAGCTAATGTTCTAAACATCCTACCAATTATTATTATTATTATTAATGTAAAAGTTTGTGAGGATGTTCGTTGCTCACTCACGCCAGAACGTCTGAACGGAATTTGGTGAAATTTGCCACAGAGAGAGATTATTTTATGCGATTTGTTTTGTAAGAGACACTATCCATAAAAACCAACCAATGAATTCAATGTGCGGTATCTTTCTTTGGTAGTTTTTTTCTGCAATAAAACATATCCTGTGTTATATAATATAATATAATATATCCTCACGCCTTCCCACAAGGGTCCCCGAAGGGGTAGGCAGAGGTGTATAGGTAATACCCACACACCCACTCTCCGCCAGAGGTATATTAGGTGCCAACGTGACAGATGGCGAGTCCATCGCCGTTACTCAAGCACGACTATACATACGCCTTTGAATTTTTTCTCTGGCGTATGCAGGTTTCTTCTCGATGTTTTCCTTCACCGTAAAGCTCGTGGTGTGACTAATCACTGTACTTAAGTTCAGAAAAACTCATTGGTACAGTCGGGGTTCGAACTTGCGACCTTTGCGTCGCAGGCAACTGCTCGAACCACTCGGCCACCACGGCTCCTGTGTTAATCCAGCTAATTATCTATCTCTGTGCCAAATTTCATCCAATTCCGCTGAGTAGTATTTGCATGAGATAGGAACAAACATCCGCTCATACTTTGTCATTTTTTTCATCGTAAAAAAAGAAAAATGCTTAACAATGTGTGGTTGGGTAAGATCTAAGATCCATGTGCTAAGTGCTGCGAATGCCCGGCTTAGAATGAGCTGTTCATAGATGTATTTACCGCTTACAGTTGGACGTGCCCGAGTCACCAGCCAACGTTATGAAGAAGAGCTTCAGCACTTTCATTGGTGAGTGTACTGTGTCATCAAGATTAAGAGGAGTTATTTTTAAAAGTGAACAATTGACTGTCACCTATTTATTACGACTATTAAGATCACTACTAGCTGTCCCGCCCAGCTTCGCCCGGGTGAAAAGTAAAACACGAGTATTTGTACCTTAGTCTTGGATGTCCTATGTATTTATGTATATATCTAGCTATATAAGTAAATATATCTTTGTCTAGTTTCCATAATACAAGCTTTGCTTAATTTGGGACTAGGTAAATTTGAGTGGACTGTTTGATTTGTCCCAAGGTACATATTTAAGTACATATTTTTTATTTATTAATGTAAACACAGGTCAAGTGAGCACAGTTCTCAATCCCGAGCCAGACGACGAGGATGACACAGAAGTTATCTTGTCTTCAGGAGACACGACCATGCTGTCTACCTACAAGGTTTGTGCCAGAAAAACAGTGTTTTTTTTTTAGTAACCTTGTTTATATACAAATGTGAATGTAGAATCTATGTGTTAGTAAATTAATATCCTCACGCCTTCCCACAATGGTCCCCGAAGGGGTAGGCAGAGGTGTATAGGTAGTGCCCGCACACCCACTTTCCGCCAGAGATATATTTTAGGTGCAATCGTGACGGATGGCGTGTCCGTAGTTAGAAAATTAAGGAGTAGATAGTGAAATCCTAGTCCTTATTTTTTGGACCTGGAATGCTCAACTTACAAACCTCTTTCGCTTCAGCCAAAGTCATCTGCCTCTTCAAACATCGAAGACAGAGAGAGAATAGTATATAGCCGCCATCATATTGCTGTGCTCTCAAACAGGGTGTAAATTTATATTAAAGCATAGTATGTTGTGCAGAATGATGTCTATACTTTTATTTTACATGCAATAAATTTATTTGATTTGGTTTGAGAAGCCGTGGTGGCCGAGTGGTTCGTGTAGTTGCCTGCGACGCGAAGATCGCGCGTTCGAATCCCGACTGTGCCTATGAGTTTTTCTGAACTTAAGTACTGTGATTAGTCACACCACGAGCTTTACGGTGAAGGAAAACATCGAGAGGAAACCTGCACACTGCACAATTCAACCGACGTAACCAGCGACGTGGATAACATTTGTAGATTTTGTTTTAGAATAAATGTCATGAGTGCTTGAGTAACGGCGATGGACTCGCCATCTATCACGTTGGCAACTAAAATATATCTCTGGCGGAAAGAGGGTGTGTGGGTACTACCTAAACAACTCTGCCTACCCCTTCGGGGCCCTTGTGGGAAGGCGTGAGAATATGTATGTATGTATGTATGATTTGAGAGAAGCGCCAGCTCTCTATAGTATTACATATCACTATCGCGCCATCTAAATTTTTTAAGGGCTTTCTAGAAAATAAGGTATTAATTAAATTGTGACAGAAAGAGCTGGAGGCCCTTCAGCGTGTGGACGCAACGTTCCTGGTGCCTGCAAATAGCGCAGAGTTCGACGCGTGGCGAGCCAGTGTGGGGGGCGCGGGGGGGGAGGTTGTGTCGGGGGAGGGCGCCGTCCGCCGGCTGGCAGCCAGCCCTCTGCTGCGAGCACAGTACCAGCGGCTGGTGCCTGACGCGGTCACGCACACAGACTTCTGGGAGAGGTCAGTGTCTTCGCCATAACCATTCAGATATGATCACAACGGATCAAAGATGGCCGTCCGGTCTGGTAGTCAGACCTCCTGCTTTCGAAGGTTGACGACGATTCCATTTACGGTGCAGACGGGTATCTGTTCCTCAGTCAGAGATTAGTTCTCTAATATGTCAGACACTCCAATTTTTTTTTGTGTAGGTGCAGATAGTGCCATCCACGAAGACACGCCCACCATTTTTTTGTCGAGGGGGTCGCTGGTTGAAGGGAGTATGACCCCATTAATTGTAGTATGAGTAAAATTAATGGGAGGTTGCACACTTACATTATAAACTACGACGAAGAATAGTGGGGCGCGTCTTCGTGGATGGTAATATCTATATAGAGAGATGTATTTGCCTATTATACATGTTACTAATTTTATTAATGTGAAAGTTTGTATGTTTGGATGTTTGCGGTTCTTTCACGGCCAAACGGCTGAACCGATTCTAGCAGGAAAATTTCCGAAGCTTTTTTTTCGAACTCCACGCGGGCGATGTCGCGGCCATAAGCTAGTATATGGTAGCGTATATTATTATGTGAGTATTGAGTGAATTATAAGCAAGTGAAAATAAATAAATATGTATGTATATATATTCCAGATACTTATTCCGAGTAGCACTTCTCCAGGACCGCTTGGCGGCTGCGTCCCGTAAACAGCCCCAGGAGGCGCCCCCTCCGTGCTCATCAGACCCTGTGATGGCTCACCTGCCTCTGCAGACCCCTGATCAGCCGTAAGACTCCTCTTTTATGAGAGTTAGGGGAACTTTTGCTACTTAGCCGAACTATGGAGAGACCTGAGACCTCGACTTTAGTATCTGCCACCAACGTCAACCCTTCGGGTACCCTCGTAGAAAGGCGTGAAGATATAAGAGAGATATATAAGTGAATTCGTCTTTTTCATATAAATTCTGTGAAATATTTTTCAAATTCGCGAAACGATATGATAATTATGGAGTGACCGAGGGCACTATATAAATGTTCTGTGTTCCAACTAGTAGTACAGGTAACATTTGATAAAGAACTTTAGGCTTATATAAACAAAGTTTATTTTCCTCTACAGAAGCCCCAAGAAAGAAGTCATCCCCGTCCGTGAAGAAAATGAACAATACGAAGTTGCTGACGTAGCCAACGTCACCTGGGAGGAAGGTAAGTGCAGTAAAAAATAGACCTTAAGTATTAACGAATACAGCTTATATTACAATAGTCTTTGTACAATATCCGAAAAAGATTATTCGTGCGTTTCACAGAAGACTTCGCAAACGAAGTGGAACTAACTGAGGAACAACAAATCCTTCTTCTGGAAGAATACGAGAAAGAGATAACCTCAAAGAAACTCAACAAACAAACGTCGTCACGTGACATTGCCAACAATAACACAGACACTA
>JACCPG010004612.1:0-42541 GCA_016069955.1 Drepana arcuata | reverse complement strand
TTTGGAAAACTTTTCAACTTTACATTTTGTTAATGAGGTCGCTTCACTCAAAAGAGGCTTCCTTGTATAGGTGTTAAGTGCTCGCTTCTTAATGTTTGAAGTCACGATTTATGTTTTTATTGAGAGAAAAACATTTTGACAGAAATATTGGTAAGAAAATAGCCTTGAAGAGCTCGCAGTTTCAATCTCCGATACCTATTAGGAGAGGAAGGTGAAGGAAAACATCGAGAGAACCACGTAAAATTGTGCTACGCACAATTGGTGATACGCTCGTCACCGTTGGCACCTATACTTATATATCTCCGAATCAATGAGAGTGTTATTATACTTCCACACCAGATGAATATTTTTCACCTTATCTACGTAATAATTACTCGTATTATAGTGTAGTATGTAGGATGTAGTAAAGTAATCACTGCTAATATTTTTTCGTACTCAGTTACTCATTATATCTTATTGAATCTTATTTTTCAGTTTTCAAATTTAATTGTACTGTAAACTGAAATTTATATAGATTTATTATGGTAAAAATATGAAAAAACCAACTGAAATTAAAATATTTAATTGAAAAGCGAATGTTTTCCGGAAATAACATTCAGGAATTGGGTTTTTATTACTGCCTTCAAATTCAGTTATGCCCAGCTTTTCTTTTTGATTGGTTATTGATTGCTTAGTATTCTGTAGCATTGTTTTTTATATATTATTTCTTGATGAGAGTTTGACAAATGCATCGGAAATCTTGTACCTACTTAACATTTAACCTAAATAGATAATAATATGTTCTTTAGTCTAAAAAGCACAGCTACTACTACCTATACACCTCTGCCTACCCCTTCGGGGACCCTTGTGGGAAGGCGGGAGGATATAAAAACATAGCTGTTTCTCAGCTAAGAGAGCTGTGTTTTATGTTGTTCTTTATCATCGCATAAATATCTGCTGTAATCATAAATCCATACATGTAGAATTTAACCAAATAATATTTTTTTATCTAATTAATAGTTCCTTAAAAAAATGGAACAAACAAAGAAACATGAGATTTTGTTATTTTTGGGTCCATTTGTTTCATTGTATCGTCATGAGAATACATATATTACAACACACTTTTAGGGGAAGAAAGTATTGTATCTTTTAGAAGCCAACTGTTTTATTTGGCTATATAGCTGTTAGCTTATATATATTTTTTTGTAATAAATAAATATATATTATTTATATTACATATATTATTTCATATTATTTAAATATAAGAACACCTTATTGTAGACGGTATCAAATTACAAGCTGAAAACGCTATATATTACTTTTTTTATTATACTCTATTAAATCTTATTTTAGATTATATTATAGATTATTCACACCACGAGCTTTACGGTGAAGGAAAACATCGAGAGGAAACCTGCATACGTCTGAGAAGAAATTCAAAGGCGTATGTATAGCCGTGCCTGAGTAACGGCGATGGACTCGCCATCTGTCACGTTGGCACCTAATACACCTCTGGCGGAAAGTGGGTGTGTGGGTATTACCTATACACCTCTGCCTACCCCTTCGGGGACCCTTGTGGGAAGGGGTGAGGATATATTATTATTATTATATTATAAATCTGTAAAATTGTATGATAATTCAAAGACGTGAAAGCTTAACAAAGAAACCAACTCTAAATAATGTAACATATTCACACTCCCAATAAAATTTACATTACAAATATCGCATTACAATGTTATTTGGGATAGTCATATTTCGTAATAAAGTAAATCAATTTGTGTGAGCGTCGAATATAAGTGAAAATGTAGGAATATTTTTTACCCTGGCAGGTGTGCTGACTTGCGTGAATTGTGAATAGTGGAGTCAGAAATACAGTTCTTTATGAGAAAAACGTGATCTGACGTGACACTTCCCCGCTATTCTCCCGACACCCAGATCGTTCATCACATGCATCTGTTTCCTTACAAAACTCCCCACTTCTTAGCGACTCAATGATATTGCAATTTTCATCGCTGTGACGTTAACCAACTTTCCGTCTGTTCGTGTTTCGTAAGCTATGAATCTTTTCCCACATTAATTTCAAAAACAGTGGAAGTGGGAAATCAGTTTTTAAAGCATCTACTGTCGGCATGAAATCCCTTAATTGAATTTCCCTGTGGCCACTTCATTTAGTTCGTCAAACAATACTTACTGATTTTTATTCTATCAAAGCCCGACAAAGTCCACTTGCGTCTCCTTTCATGTTTTAATAATTAAAATCCAATTTGAATATATTAAAGTGAATCTTAAAAAGTTTTATTAATTTCATTTTACAATTAAGTAAGCTACAATATTTTCTTTTATGACGGAACGCAAAAAGGTTGTTTGCTCCGTGAATTTATAGTCATAATAATTTGTCACGTTTTCTTGTGTCTTGGAAAAAATAAGTTGTATTTTACAGTAAAGGCCAGGGCATCACAAATCCACTCCATTTAGGGGACGGGGTGCGAGTGTTGACCCGGAACCACGAAACACGCTTATACAGGCTATAGGAAATAATAGACTATATTTAAAGCAGGAAAGTTGTTGTTTATTTTCAATTAAGTAATTGGTTTTTAGCATTTTAATTTACTAAGGTTAATGGAAGTGTGTTGCGAAAATAAGTTCTCCCTAATAATTTGTAGGTACATTGACGGTGAAATGGAATGTACATTTGTCAAACAACTTTGATGCACTGCTAATCGACAGTGCATTTTTGAAGAATTCGTTGAAATATGGAAATACTCGCGACAAAAGTGCAGCTAAAAAAAAGGCCAAGAGATCTTTTTTTTATAGCACACGGGTGGCAAACATTCGGTCCGCCTGATGGTGAGCGGTTACCGTCGCCTATGAATGCTTGCAACACCAGAGGTATTGCTCGCTTGTGCCGACCGAGGAATCTTTTTACACCCTTCTCTGACTCCAGGCTGTACACTCCAGGGAGCGCATTCCACAGCCTGAGAGTTCGCGGAAGGAAACTCCTTCGGAACCGACCGTACGAGACCTTCAGTAACTATTATCTGTAACAGACAATCAAAACTCTCAATAAAATGTTTACAGTAATTTTTTTGAGGTTTAAGCATAACTTTTTAAAGTCTGATGGCATCAGTCTCTGTCACTCTCAAGTATTTCTGACTACAGTTGACAGTTGACGTTTGTAAAATGACATCTGTCACAAACATAAATAAGAATAGTATCAGTAAACACTTTCTGTCCGAATGAATGATTTAGACACTTATGCTTTTATTGTATCCGGTCTCCAGTTTGGACGTGGCATCAATCTTCAATATACACTCAGCATCCGTATATCTCGATGTCATTTGTTCAAGTCCACACATTCGATTACAAAGGCCCGACCTATCCGGAACCCGGAATCTTTTTGATACGTAAGACCTTGTTCATTGTTGTATTGATTGTAAAAAACATATTTCCTACGTATTTTGTCTCCGTATACTTTTGGGGCAATAGGTATTTTGGTAGCTTTAAATAGGACTATTAACCTTTTTGTAGGTCCTGGAACTGAAATTGAATACTAGTAATAATATGTTGTTATATTTTTTTTTATACAACAAGAGTGGCAAACAAACATACGGTCCACTCGATGGAAAACGGTTACCGCAGCCTATTTACGCTAACAATACCGAAGTATCACTTGCGCGTTGCCACTCTGTATTAGGAGAGTTAAGCTGTGTTGGCAGCATAATGGGACTAATCCTTCTGCTGCCAACACAATATACCAATCCTCCCCCTCTCTCAAGGAGCTCAATACTGCAAACCTTATTCACCGCGTAGGAACACAACACAAAAAAATGTTATTTGGGTTTAAAGAATAAAAGAATTTATTTTTCATATTTGGCTACAGACTTCTATAAAGAAGAGGTCCTGCCCCAGTGCGCAGCTCCAAATTCGAACAGGAAACCCGTTATGCCCTAGCTCTCTTAAAATAATAGACGTGTAAGAGTAAAGTCGTGCTTAAGAAATGGCTACGGACACTCTATCTCAACCTTAGCACCCTAATCTCCAGCAAAAGGACCTTGCCTACTTCGATCCCCATGGGAAGGTTAAAGTGTATAAAGGAGCACGACGGAATTAGCCTCGTACACTTACACGGTACATTATAAAATTGGACTTCTTTAACATAAGGTACTAAGCTACATTTCAATTTCCTTGGAGCTCGTAGCGTTGTAGCGAAGGAATGTGTTCTAATAAAGCGGAAAGTAAATCTCTCTGCGCGACTTGGTTACGGCGCCCCGTGTTACTTATGCATTGCAGTCCTGCATTTGTTGCTCGAGAAATATAATGTAACCTTAAGCATTGTGATATTGTTCAACAAAATAGCAATCTTTTCCACTTTAAGGTATTATTAACGATGGTTTCCATATTTTAATGGCACCTTAATATATTTCTGGCCAATAGACCAAGTTCTTGACAATGGCAAATATATTGGTTTTTTTCGTGATATAGATGAGCTCTCTCATCACGTGATATATCGCAATGTATCACGTTACATAGATAATTAGTTGTAATGGCTATATATAGTGAATCCCTTAAGGACTTACCTTTTAACAAAGGCCCATTAGCACAATGTACCGGTGTCACTAGCAAGCCTGTCTTTCACTTGCGAATAAATAAATTACGAGAATCCATCCACCCTGCTCAACCCTCGAACAAATAGAACAATTATCCAGCCTTTTGCGGTAGACGTGTATTTATTATTGACGCAAAAACCGTCGGTACACTGTTCATGATGCATGGACAGTAGATAATAGATGATAAGGTAAAATAATTGGATTTCTTCCAACTACATATATACTTGCTGGACCAAAAGTATTTTCTTTATTATTAGTAGACTTAAACAAGTGCATGATTTAAAAACCGTCAAGAGTGTCAGGTCATGCGCAGTATAGAGGGTTCCGTAGTTACAAGTACATTTTATAACTTGGCCGTTACTCGTTAGCTTATGAAGCCAACTTAGCCGCGATAGTTTTTCCTTTCATCATTATATATACTACTAGCGTGATTTTTTTACAAATTTGTGAGTGGGGGGATACACGACTCTAACTAAAATACAGCTTTAATGCTTAATATTTCGCAAATGAAACCCTAAATCAAAATGTTTTCTTATCATATCCCTAATTTGTACTACCATACCAAATTACGGCTCTTTAGTACTAAGTGTATCTGAGCTATCCCGCGAACAACCGGACAGACGAAACTAAGCCTAAAAATTATTGTAGAAAAGTGATTGGGTTACACTACATTTTAATTACATAAAATTTGATATCGTTTATGGAATATGGAATATTTAAACCGCAGGGTACAATCAGTTTTGAATAAAAATTACTACTTACTACTAGCAGGTACTTAGCGCACGCACAAGTTACGGAAAAAAGACAATATTGTTTGAAGGAGCACAACTTTACAATAAATTGCCAAACGAAATAAAGCAGTGTGCCAGCTTAAATCTGTATAAAAAAAACTCAAGAAATATGTATCAACACTATTGTAACAAGTCTCTCCAAACTCGCTAGAAGTTAATATCAAACTCTGTATCTCATTTAAGTGAACTATTGTTCTTATGAGAAATACATTCTTTAAACCTAATACACAGTAAATAATTTATTTGATGATCCTTCAATTGAATATAATATATAATATATCCTCACGCCTTCCCACAAGGGTCCCCGAAGGGGTAGGCAGAGGTGTATAGGTAATACCCACACACCCACTTTCCGCCAGAGGTATATTAGGTGCCAACGTGACAGATGGCGAGTCCATCGCCGTTACTCAAGCACGACTATACGCCTTTGAATTTCTTCTCAGACGTATGCGGGTTTCCTCTCGATGTTTTCCTTCACCGTAAAGCTCGTGGTGTGACTAATCACTGTACTTAAGTTTAGAAAAACTCATTGGTACAGTCGGGATTCGAACTTGCGACCTTTGCGTCGCAGGCAACTGCTCGAACCACTCGGCCACCACGGCTCATATATATAATCACTATCCAAAATAGCCATTCAAGTTTGTCTACTGTTTCCTTTTGTTCTATGGTCGTTGGTTGATCAATGCATGGGGACAAGCCGCAATTTCAAACCTCGCCGCCACTCACGACTGACATTTTGTTTAAAGTACCGACTCTATGAATATAAACATTATGCTAGTGAAGCGATAGTCCCGCCGCAGGCATCTAGCTGGGTAACGAGGAACAAAAGCTACATTTTAGAAGTGTTAATCGCACTGCACTATAATTAGTGTTTAAATTTATGTGTGTGTATGTCTGTTATTCAGTGCTGCTTACAGTATACGTTCCCGAGGTGAGCGTATTTGTTTAACGTGTGTATCCCTGGGTATATATTATATAAAAGCATATACATTTTATAAGAGAATAAAAAGCACTGTTTCGTTAGGGCTTAAAGTTAGCATGTTTTGTTAACTTGCCTTCCATACAAACCAAATCCATGTTATACGATTATAATCTTCCTAATAGAAGAAAAAATTATTTAAGTCTAGAGAGAACTGGCGCTCTATACTCTCTGCCTACCCAGTTAGGGACTCGGCGTGATGATATGTATATATGTATGTATCTTCCTAATTTACATTCGTTATATATGAATGCCTCAAGCGTCCTGCTTTGTTTGGTTGCGTTACATTCATAAAGGTAAATGAATTTACCAATATGCAGGGTTCTTTACTCAAAGCAAAATTGACCCTAAACTTGAAGTGTTACTGATACCAGCGATACGTATTCGTATAATTACAATAATAATGAAAAGAAGCCGTGGTGGCCGAGTGGTTCGAGCAGTTGCCTGCGACGCAAAGGTCGCAAGTTCGAATCCCGACTGTACCAATGAGTTTTTTCTGAACTTAAGTACAGTGATTAGTCACACCACGAGCTTTACGGTGAAGGAAAACATCGAGAGGAAACCTGCATACGTCTGAGAAGAAATTCAAAGGCGTATGTATAGTCGTGCTCGAGTAACGGCGATGGACTCGCCATCTGTCGCGTTGGCACCTAATATACCTCTGGCGGAAAGTGGGTGTGTGGGTATTACCTATACACCTCTGCCTACCCCTTCGGGGACCCTTGTGGGAAGGCGTGAGGATATATTATTATTATTATAATGAATATCTAGCAGGGGTGTGTAATACCCACACACCCACATTCCACCGGAGATATATTTTAGGTACAACGTGATCGATGGCGAATCCATCGCCGTTCCTCGGAAGAAGATCGGGGAAGAAATTCAAAAGATGTAAGTTCTTTTGAATTTCTTCCTCAACTTATGTAGATTTCCTCTTAATGATTTGCTTCACCGTAAAAATCGTGGTGGTATTAATCAGGATATAGATGCATATTGTATTGTCGTGCTTATACTTCAGTTAGTTCCTACTTAATTTAACTATAGGTTTAACTATATCGTTTGTTTTTATTCTTTTTTCATATTTTTTACTTAACTTAATACTATTATTATATTATTTTTATGTTTTACTGTATACTTAATATTGAAACAGTTAAAAAGACTAAGCATTGCAGAATGAAACGAAAACAGAAACTTGGAAGAGAATTATAGCGAACAGTTAATTTGATGGGACCTGTGATGATACGCATCTGTAAACAAAATAAAGATTGTGACACGCTGACAACTTTGTTTATTCCGAGAGTAATCCAGAGACAATGGCACACTCTTTAAGAAAATGGTCTTTTAACTGCTATACTTCTTCTATTCCGTCGACATAAATTATAAACAAAAGACGATTATACGTTTCAGTAGAGTATTTTTTCAATAACTTTTCACAATAATATGTGGAGCATTTTTCTATCTAGGTATGCTGAGTAAAAAAATAGCATTATATTAATTCCAATCACAGGATGTGTAATTTCTTTGTGTTAACGTATGGAAAAATTTAAACTTAGATTGAATAAAGATAATTAAAATATGTATCAGGTGTACATAGACGTGGTACACGTGTGATTGTGTTATGAATGACGATTGTGGGATCAATAATTAGAGAGGTAACGCCAGTGTAGGCTCTTGACTAGTGGTAGTTAGAAGACGAAGACGGAAGCCAATGACCTAACATGATAATCCCATTATTGTGCATGAAACAAAATAAGAAGGAAGTATATGCATATATTATTCTTGTTCTACCCTAATGTAGCGTAGCAGTAATTATATATAATATGAGGGGAAACTATAGCGCATATCTATAGTATATCCTCACGCCTTCCCACAAGGGTCCCCGAAGGGGTAGGCAGAGGTGTATAGGTAATACCCACACACCCACTTTCCGCCAGAGGTATATTAGGTGCCAACGTGACAGATGGCGAGTCCATCGCCGTTACTCAAGCACGACTATACATACGCCTTTGAATTTCTTCTCAGACGTATGCAGGTTTCCTTTCGATGTTTTCCTTCACCGTAAAGCTCGTGGTGTGACTAATCACTGTACTTAGGTTCGGAAAAACTCATTGGTACAGTCGGGATTCGAACTTGCGACCTTTGCGTCGTAGGCAACTGCTCGAACCACTCGGCCACCACGGCTCTATAGATATAGACTATATAATAACACGTCATGGACATGGATCATATAAGGCTGTTGGTTAGTAACAATTGTTGCTTGTTGTTACCAACAAGGTGTTGCAATTCATACTTGTATACAATTTAATAGTGTAATGGTCTATTGCGCTGCCAGTTTGCACACTTTAAACGGAAATTTCTCGACATATTTTGTATGGTCAGAGAAGGAACGTACTACGCCATTTTCCACGGTAAATAAATTAACATTTAAATTGTATTTGTCCTAACATTTGCATCACAAAGAGTTACGGGTTGTTCTACTCCATTCAGTTGACACGGCGATAAATAAGGAAGACAAGGGTTATCTTCTTAAACTTACATTTAGTCAGGAAAATTATGGTAATTTGGTATTTTGTTTATGTGAATTTAAAGTAAGGGCATAGGGCGCTACACTACAAAATGGAGTTGTTATCCGGGAAAGATAATCCTACAGAAACTAAATGCCTCCCGTGTACCAACGATGCGATGAGAACAACTGGATAAAATAACAAAGTCAAAACTTTTAAAGTGTTAACCATTTAGATGATTTATATATTTTAATTTTTCTATATACATACATATATTTCGAGAGTTTTGCAACTGATACATCTGGTAATGCAAGCAAGTAAAGACTATGTATGATAACCGCTAACAAACATGCAAGTCCCCGATGCCAATTTGGTTACATAAACACGATTAGAATTTATAAATATATATATACATATATGCTATTTTCACGCCTTCCCACAAGGGTCTGGTAGCGTTAGGCAGAGGTGTGTAGCAGTAAAAACCCAGACACTCATTTTTTAATGTGTACCTATGTACCGCGCCAGTAAAATGTGAGTCTTCATTTCCCGCTGGTGATGTATATTTGTGAGACGAACACTTGTTCTTGTACCCAACTCGGGTAAGCTCCTCTTCGACGTGGCGAAGACATTCAACAAGGTCTGGCATAACGGCGAGATAAAAGCGCTCTATTCGCCGATGACATGGCTATCTACTACAAAAGTAGAACTCCCGAGGGAATTCACGACAGCCTCCAATCCGCGGCCACAGCCTTGGGGCGGTGGTTCCGGAAATGGAGAATTGAAGTGAACCCCACCAAAAGCGCAGCCATCCTATTCTGAAAAGGCCTCGGACGCCCACGGGTAGCCCCCATCGGCAAACCCATTCCATGGAAGAAAGAAAGTGGTAAGTACGCGCGCGAGCCGCTTTCGCGCGTGGTAGACTTCACAGCATGTTGAATGCACGGAGTAAACTCTCATTGAAATCCAAGGTGAGGATTTACACGTCGTGCATTCGACCAATCATGACATACGCGGGTGTAGTGTTTGCACACACTAGCAAGTCAACACTTAGCCCCCTGCAAGTGCTCCAAAGCCGGTTTCTCCGGAGAGCCACAGGTGCCCCATGGTACATGCGTAATAGTCAACTCCATGTTGACCTCAAAGTCCCCACTATAAAACAGTTTTTGAAAAACTGTCCAAACGTCATTTCGATTCTGCTGTAAATCACCCCAACCCCCTCGTCGTATCGGCCGCCCGATACACTCCTTCCCTTATCTCGAAGATAAGGCGTCCAAGACATGCCGTCATGAATCGGATGACGACATAACGGTCCTCCAGGACGCCCGACTAAAACATACCAACACGACACACAACCGACCACTGTTCCGTCCTCGCCGACAAGGCTCGACGCGAATAAGCCGTAATGTTCCCCCCCGACCCCCGCAGCAAACGACGGCCCGCGCTGAGCCAGACGTGCAAATCCCGCCTCCAAATTATATTGAAATAAAATTACCAGTCTAGCCCAGCTCCCTAGCTAGCGATCCAGCAACGCCCTAAGCCGAGGTTCGTACCCCACAGGGGTGCCCTTAGCTGTGTTGCTTAGAAATAAAGTGCCTAGCTGGAGGCCTAGGTCCCGCCATTGACCGGTTAAGTAGCAAAAGTTCCCGGAACTCAAGCTACGAGAGACAATACAAAAAAAAATTGTACTTGTACCTTTAAGGGCCGATCTATGCTCGTTAAATGAGAGACAATGTTTGTTTGTTTGAACGCGCGATTAACACGAACTAATTATCCGATTAAAAAAAATGCATTAGATAGCCCGTTTATTGACACTACCCAAGGGAGAGGATTATACAATATACGGATTTACGGATGGAACCGCAGTAAACAGCTTGTGTAATATACCCAAGTATGTATTTCGTTGACTAGTTCTCATAGTATAGTATAAGCGTTGCTTACTTTGGGAGGTCAAACTGTATTAAAGGAGTTTATGCCCTCTACCGAAAATCTTAATGGTTCATTCCACTGCCCGAGAGTTTGTGGCAGAAAACTCCTTTGGAACCGTTGAGGTCGCCAACCTGTTTGGTTCCAAGGTTTTAATTAATAACACAGATTAATTAAAAATCGTCTTTTAATGATATCAATATCAATACATATTTGTGTTTAAAGAATATTTAATACATGTACACAGTTATTTATAATAAATAATACCGCTCTTAATAATAACGTACGCTACGTCATTCGCACTATATACATAACATTTCCCTAAAACTAAATAACGCTTATTTGTAACTAATGGAAATTATATAACAAAGCAAAATATAACAGAATTACCTATAATGGCAATACAATGTTTTTGTTATCCTCAACGTAAGTTGGCCTTTTAAAGTGTCCCAAAACGTACCCATACATATTATATTTAACATTAAATTTGGCGAGCTTAAGTTTCAACAGATTTCGTAAATATACATACGTACATGAAAACAAAAATTTATAGATGAGGAAAAATAAGAACAAATGACGTCAATTATACTAAACACAAGAATTTGAGGATATCGACCGTATATGCCTACCTTTGTCGACTTCCACAACTGTACTATAAACATGGCAGTTTCTTTGCAAAAAAAAATAATATCAATATCTGCTGCAGCTGTTCCACCAGCTTTACAGGGGTGAAAAAAAACCTAGAATACAAATAAAAACGTCATTGAAATCATACTGAATTAAATGTACCTATACAGGGTATGGATAACCTGATGATGATCTAGGCTTAAATCTGAACAGTAGATTTCGAATTTTATATCTCATACAAGTTATGAAGAATACGAAGGTACCTTACACATGCCGTTTTATTATTCTGTTTCTTGTACATTTTAATAACGATGGAAATAGCTTAACGTCTTTTAATATTACACGTAAATGAAAAAAAAAATACAATTAGGATCTTCTTTCAATAAATATAGGTTGTAATATTAACCATTGATGAATCTTACTGTAAGGTTTAAAAAACTTATGATAGAATACCCCTCTAATCCCTAACAAAATTTACTATTATAATACTTGTGTACACATACCTTCATGTTACTACTTTGTAATGAAAGATTTTTTAAAATAGGTTTGGATTATCAAGATCTGCTCGTGGCCTTTATCGATTTGTAAAAAAGAAAAACTTTTAAGACGAATCAACAAAATGATTATCGAAAATCCGGTGGCTTAAGACGAAAAACAATTAAGCGACAGCTGCTGGGAAACTTACGAAAGTTAGTTCTTAAAGACTTTTGATCTATACTTACTTGTTAACTTACAGTTATATACAGATTTATAATTATTTATACATCACTCTGATATGCTTAGGTATTAATATATTTAGAGTTGTACAAAGATATACAATGATTAGTATGCAGCTACTTTTCGAATTTGTTAGGCCAATTTTAGTCATAAATTTTATCGGATATCGATCTTTAGCATTTTACGATATATTAATATGATACTACTTTAAAATTACGTTTTTCACACAATACTTATTTCATTAATGTAAAAGAATTCCCTATCTCATCATTATGTACATTTATTATATAAAATATTTTTTACAAAGTTTATAATTATATAACTATGGAAGTTATGTGAATGTATGTATTTCGTTTATTTAATTATTATTGGAACTTATTTGGAGCTCGGTAGTCCAATTTAAGGTTAACTTTATTATTTGAGGTACATTTGCACGCAAACGTTATTTTTTTTATTAAATTAAAAAAAAAATTAAATTAATTATACAATTTTGATCAATACAAAAACTACCTACATAAAATAATTTTACTTTTAGCAACCAATTTTGCCAATAATGTTTTTTTTTTTCATAAATTTCAAAAAATCATTCGATATTCTATTCTTACAGTAGTCTAATTTAGCAAACTGCTAGCCTAAATTAAATTGACACTGATCATCCGCATATAATTACATAGGTTATCATCTTGCACCAATGTCGATTTGACATAATTTTATTCTACTGATAATATCGAGCAGAAAGTTAAAACTACTAATCACATATTTTGAGTGCAGCAACACTGAGGCGAGAAATACTGCGGTGATTGGCAATGTTTGATGCGCGGTCGATCCCGTGGATTCTGCAGTCGGTAGCCAATTGTTGTCGAGAACGGACTGTTCTATCACGTTCTGCATTGTGTCTAAAGATAAAAAATATTTAAGTTTTGACATAGTTATTGTATGAGATACAATTAATTAATAGGTAATAGCCTCACGCCTTCCCATAAGGGTCCCCGAAGGGGTAGGCAGAGGTGTATAGGTAGTACCCACACACCCACTTTCCGCCAGAGGTATATTAGGTGCCAATTACAATTAATTTAATAAAGAAATCCCCCATCTTACACTACGCTCATAATCCTGTCATCATTACTATGACGTATTATTTATATGAATTTGGATAGCATACATTTTTAGTAATTTCATCACAAATCTTAAATCTGTATTTTATAATGAGCCTTCTTATTGGTTATAAGCTACACTTCATGGTGTAAGCCACGACTGACGGCCACTAAATAATTCCCGGGAGCGATGGTTTTTCGGGATAAAGGTGTTAATTTAGTTTGGTATAAGCTCTTTTCTTAATTGCGGCCATATCAGACCAAGGCTCTTGGTAATTGACTCGTCTAGAGGATTTTGGTGACTTGTAATACAGGTTATACACGTACCAAAAGAGACTTCAGGTCTCTAATTGGTGACAAACATATCGTAATAAGAAAAAATAAATAAATATTATTATCTATTATTTCCTTTATTCAGATGAAACCAATGTAGTAACTGTCATAACTTTAACAAATCTCTAATGAGGTATTGATTAGTTTTTGATCGATTGGATATCGCTGCGCTTCAACTAGATACCGATAATAGTTAATTTTAGTAACTGATATGTCGAACTCGGTGCTCTCGAGTTAGTTTCGGGACATATAAAATGGTGCCACGTGTTCCATTTCATTTTGCTCATGATCCAAATTAAATCCCGTTTTGCGGTCTTATTTGGCAACGCACACAATGCAATAAAGACAACGATATTTGTCCTTCCCCTTTATGGAAGTCATTGTTCTTAAGGACTATAATAAGATATCTAGTTGAAGCGCTAAGCATCGCAAATGACCGATTTATAATTGTTTGCAACAAGTTAGAATTCAATTAGTCCCCTTCAAACCTGACTAATTGTGTAAATAGTTAATTCCAACTAAAAAAACCGTTTAACTTTGCGGTATGAGATTACGATTTTGATTTTGATATTGATTTTGCTAAATTAACTTACCATAAGTTGTAACATCGGGCGTGTAGAATTTCTGCTCGGCCGGTTGTAGGGGAATCACAAACCCTAAACAAACAGAATCTGTTAGTGCAGGTACGAAAGTACAAATTGAAATAAATAAACTTTGTGCTAATTGAATATAGCTATACAACTTACACTGTGCGTAAAAACTATTTTATATGCGATGGGCAATCTATATAAAAGAAGTTTAAGTCCGTGTCTTCTCCCGCTAAAATTTGATTGAATATATATATAATTAAAAGAATATTCCGTATTCCAGTGTACATTACACAATCATCTTTTACAATGGATGTTAGGCACCTAAGTTTTGGTTGAGCATTGTCATAGTTACTAACTGGTCAGTCAGTCTCTACAACAGTAACTATTCCTTCAATTGAAGTCACTGCATGATTTAAAGGAATAAATAATGAATTGGAAAAAGACATTTGGTGTCTTTGTGTTTCATACCGAGGTACGGTACGGTACTGTATATTTCGATAAAGATTTTGTTGGCTACAAAAAAATAATAATCCATATAATATAATATATCCTCACGCCACAAGGGATAGTCAGAGGTGTATAGGCAATACACTCACTTTCCGCCAGAGAAGTATTTTAGGTGCCAGACATATGCAGGTTTCCTCTCGATGTTTTACTTCACCGTAAAGAACCAGAAAAACTCATTGGTGCAGTCGGGATTCAAACTGGCAATCTGTGTGTCGCAGGCAACTACTTGAACCACTCGGCCACCACAACTTTTTATAAACTTTGTGCTACGGCTTATTATATACAAAACATGCTAAATAACTTACGTGGCGGTGGTTCAGTTGTGGTCGGCGGCGCAACGGTTGAGGTGGTGGTAGTTGTTGTCGTGGTAGTTGTGGTTGTGGTCGTTGTGGTCGTAGTAGTAACTTTTATTTCTGAGATAAAAATATTAATTTACTAAAACAATCGCAAATTCAATAATTAAGCGTCAATGAATGGCAGCATTGTTACGCTAGATGGCATGCTAATTCTCTGGATGACAAAGGTCTAGATTAGACAACGCGAGTCCTCTTTTAAAGGATGGTGATTTGAAGTCAACCGCAAACGCGCTAAAAACTTAACCTGACAATTGCTTGCCTGCAATGAAATGTGTGGACCGAACACACTCATAAGATAAACGGTGGCCACCGAATTGTGATTTGAGGTTAGCACACATTTTCATAACGACAGCTTTACGACTACTATGTTATTGAGTGACAGTAGTAGTATCAGCTCGTGTGCCATTGAGATAAAAATAAACATTTACATCGCGTATTTAACGCGAATCACTAAACATCGGGGACAATTAAATATTCGCTTTAATTAGATCGTTTCAATTTGATTTGAATCAACAACTAAGTCTAATTATAAAAACAATGGTTATCTCACCCTGTCTGCATCTCTATTGGACATTTTTATTTAAAAGAGCCATGTTTTTTAAATAATGTTTATGATTCAGTAAAATTTTAGCATTTATGTCAAAATTCTTTCGCCGCAGTCAACTTTGGAAAAGTATGCCAAATAAGCCGACAAGAAATGCAAGAAATTGGTAAATTCTGTTTCTTACATCATCTGAAGAAAGTGGGTACTTACCATATAACCTGAGAGTGCCTTCAGCCTTGCCAATAGTGTTCGTTGAGACACATGTATACGCTCCAGCATCCTCTGCGCTGAACTGGGATAACTCCAGTATTGTTCGCATTTGGTATGCAGAGAGTCGTTCTTCTAATACCTCATATTTATCACTGGAAATAAATTAAGTTTAAAGTTTTAAGTTTAAAAAAAAAAAAAAAAATGTTTAACTTAACTAGTCCCTGCCTGGGCTTCATCTTACACTTAATTTAAATACATAACTGCCTAGAGTCGCATTCGAACCTGCGATCACAAAGTTTAGAGTAAGGATCTCTGACCACTAGGGCCAGACGGCTGTCTAATGCAAAATATTTATCCTCACGCCTTCCCACAAGGGTCCCCGAAGGGGTAGGCAGAGGTGTATAGGTAATACCCACACACCCACTTTCCGCCAGAGGTATATTAGGTGCCAACGTGACAGATGGCGAGTCCATCGCCGTTAATTGTTATCGACTATACATACGCTCTTTGAATTTCTTCTCTAGACGTATGCAGGTTTCCTTCGATGTTTTCCTTCACCGTAAAGCCCGTGGTGTGACTAATCACTGCACTTAAGTTCAGAAAAACTCATTGGTACAGTCGGGATTCGAACTTGCGACCTTTGCGTCGCAGGCAACTGCTCGAACCACTCGGCCACCACGGTTTATATTTAAATATTTATATATTATTTAATAATTAAAGTTTTAATAATTTAAATTTAATAATTAAATTTAAAAATTAAAGGCAAAATATTTAATAATTAAAGTAATATTTTCTATTGTAAAATATGTATTTACATGAACAATTAATATCCATATGATATGATTTTATAAAATTTAGTATCTAATGTCTTTAGTTATTATTAATTATCAAACCCTCAATCCAAGGCACTGCACGATCGTTAGTCCAGGGGTGTATCGTTGTGTGCTGTTGCAATCATACTTCAAGAATAGGATACATGTAGATAATAATATTAATGAATCAGCCTCTTTTGCACTCCCGAAATGAGTAGTTTAAATAGAACGCTGTGTAAATCTTTATTTCTCATTAAGTCTCTATTCATGAGGTCAAAGCTACGTCAAACCGTAATATTATTATGTTAATCATAGTAAAATGAAGCTTAAGCCCAATAAAGAAATTAATAGGGCCACGACTAAAATTAATCGGGAGATCATCTAGCGCGGCCGCGCGATTTGAACAAATTTTATGCCTCATAAACACGTAAATGGGGTCGGGATTACTTAGATATCTGTTCCCTTACGAAATAAAAATAAAGTTATCTGACAGATTACTAATTGAATTCACTGGCCTATTTTATAAGGACTTTTTACTTCATACTAACTCGTACTTTTAGGCTTTCTTGTAATATGCGCATGTTTAAAAGCACTTTAGTAATTTATATATGTATATATATATATATATATATATATATATATATATATATATCTAAATTCTAAGTTCTAGCTCACTAGTACTAGTTCGATTGCTACGGTTTGAACCAGTAAAATCAAGATGGCAGGTTCGAGCTCTAAGTGGTTTCTCTTAACCTACGAATAATAATGATCGATAACTAGTGAATTTATACATTCAGTGTTCACACGAAATACAGTATCTTAATTTTTTTAGCCCGAACAAGAACCGAACATAGACCCTGCGTTAAAGTAGGACCATTGGGTCGAGAAATTTAACAATATAGTAATTATTATTTGCAAGGATTATTTGACATTAAGATGCGATAAGAGACCTAATAGAGTATAACGTCTTAGGGATGAAATCTTTATCGTGACAGAAAGGAGGGTTAAATCGAAGTCGATTATTATCTCAAAGCCGACATAGGCTGCGCCCACCCACTCACAGATACGACGAAATCCGACACTGAGCTAAATTGCTTAACCAGCCAATCGGTCTCAGTGTTATTGTATTGGCCCAATTCCGTCGCTGAGATACGAATAATATTACCCGAAATTGTGGCACATAGCTGTCACATGTGACCTTAACGATACTTTCGGCTTTAGGTAAGCCCTCAGAACAATAACTAAAGAATTTTAGTATTTTTTATATATTTATCAATAATACTAATGATATATCCTTACGCTTTCCATCGCTCGAGTCCATCGCTGTTACTCAAGCACGACTATACATAGGCCTTGGAATTTCTTCTCAAACGTATGCAGGTTTCCTCTCGATGTTTCCTTCACCGTAAAGCTCGTTATATGACTTATCACTGTACTTAAGATCAGAAACCTCTTTGGAGCAGTCAGGACACGAACTTACAATCTTTGTGTTGCAGGCAAATACCCGAACAACTCGGCCATCACAGCTTTCCTTTCTGTATATTTATTACATATTATTTAATATATCCGTTTACGGCAACCTGAAATTCTTCTTTCGTACATTCTTTGCATACATTCAAATAAAAAAATACCGGTTTGCACTCTGCGGATTGGTGGCAATATCTTAGAATTACAAGACAATGCAAATAGCAAAGTCGACACACCGTTGTCGCATTCAAGGAGATTTAAGGTTTTTTTAGGTAAGGCAGATCTTGTTGGAACACAGCGGGTACCAGTTACAAACATATTGCTTCATACACAACACATCTTTCAGGCAAAGTCTAGTAAATCTGGTACAAAATTGGCGACTATGTAGAATAACATGAAGTTCTAAATATCTTACTTGGATAGGATCATCTCATCGCCACTCTTCAGCCAGTAATTGATCGCGTGAGGATAGGCCTCCACGAAACACTCCAGTCGCGTATGGGCCCCAGTCGGTACTCCTATTACCTTTGTCGCCACCAACGTTGAGGGGGCGACTGCGGAAATATAACGATATATGTATTCGAATTTTAGTCTTATATTTTATAATAATATATATTATAAATAATATAATATATCCTCACGCCTTCCCACAAGGGTCCCCGAAGGGGCAGGCAGAGGTGTATAGGTAATACACCTCTTCACCTCTTCACCCACACACCCACTTTCCGCCATAGGTATATTAGGTGCCAACGTGACAAATGGCAAGTCCATCGCCGTTACTCAAGCACGACTATACATACGCCTTTGAATTTCTTCTCAGACGTATGCAGGTTTCCTCTCGATGTTTTCCTTCACCGTAAAGCTCGTGGTGTGTCTAAACACTGTATTTGAATTCAGAAAAACTCATTGGTACAGTCGGGATTCGAACTTGCGATCTTTGCGTCGCAGGCAACTGCTCGAACCACTCGGCCACCACGGCTTTAATATGCTACATAAAATAGTATTTACAAAAGACGGCCTTCTGGTCTAGTGGTCAGAGCTCCAGATACTACGAACCTTGAGGTCGCGGGTTCGATTCCCGCTGAGGCTAGATATTTGTGTGATGAACACGAGTATGTGTACCTTCGTCCTGGATATTCTATATATTATATATATATATATATCTATATACGTATGTATTTCGTTGTCCAGTTTGCATACTACAAGCTTTGCTTAGTTTGGGACTAGGATAATTTGAGTGAAACTGTCACAAGGTATTTATTTACTAGTGCTTTAACTGGATCGTACGGTACATAGCTCTTGCATGCATTCACTAAATGATACAGCTCTAGTTCCAAAAAACAATGCATTATGCAAGAACTTCAGTGTTGTTAAGTACGAACATATAACATTGGTAAAATTGGCATTTAAGCACCTACTGCGTAAGACTAAGGAGGACGCCGTTTTGTTACGAACCCACAGAGCTAGCCAATTAGTGTCAGCAACACGTTGAGTGTCGGAAATATAAACGTCGGATTTCCGGTTAAGTTATACAGATACGGGCTTACAGATAGTGCCATTCACGAAGGCGCGCCCCACCAATTTCTAATCGAGGGGGTCACGGGAACCGGGGAGGATGACCCAAGTGTATAAATTGTACGTGGGTGTGCACTCATAGGTAATCAGTGCGTACCGATAATACTCAAACATTGGTGGCCGGTTGTATTCTTACACTGTAACTATAGGGAAGAATAGTGGGGCACGTCTTCGTGGATAGCACTAGCTATACGAACATGACGATTTCTTTTAATGCACTACCTTATTTGATTTATGACAAATATCATCTCCTTTGTTAATGCTATTTAACTTCCTAAATCTATTTTTATATTCATCTCAGTAGTGACTCGACGTTGTAGAAGTTATGGCAGTAGCGGCGTTATTGAGTTACTGAACTTTCTCACGCCTTTTATTATGAGTTCAGAACCATTTCACTGCTGAAGTACCTAGTCCTCAAGTATTTTGTTTATTCATGCAATTTAATATTAAAAAGTACTCGAACTTTCGGCCACCACGGCTATCAAACATACTTATATTTATATTTAATATTAAAGAACAAGTACGTAATGTGCTTACAGTTTACACTGAGCATAATTCGCTTGCTGACTGATGGAGGTACGTCATTTGATGCGATACAGAGGTACGCTCCCATCTGCCTTCTCTCCACCTTCGTTAGATTCAGGTTTGGGCCCATGAACATGTCCACTGTGTGACAAATACATTTCTTTATTCAATATTAATCTTCACGCCTTCCCCGAAGACGTATACAGAGATATGTAGGTTGTTCTCACACACTCACTTTCGCCGGAGATATATTTTAGGTGCCAACGTAATAGATAGTGAGTCCATCGCCGTTACTCAAGCACGAATCTAAATCTATATGAAACGTCTCAAATTGTTTTTTGCTTAAACGTATGCTCGTTTCCTTCCCTTGATTCGCTTCACTGTGAAGCCATAAAACTTTTGGTGTATATAACCACTGTGCCTAAGATTCGAAAATTTATTGGTATATGTAGTCGGGATTCGAACTCGCAATCTTATGTTGCAAGTAAGAACTCGAACCTCTCGGCCAGTACAGCTGTTAATACAGACACACATGATGAAATTAATAATAAAAATTTAACAATACGCACAGCGAATACCTTTAGACTTTGCCAATTCAGAAGAACACTACCTTAGTTACTAAATTTATAATGATTATAAATTCGGTATCCTTAGTGAAAAGGGTCGGTTAGTACCATCGTATAGAGAGGACTGGCGGTCCGTTAGTACGTTGGGGGACTCGACGTGATGGTATTTAGTATGTACGAATTCACTATAATAGATGTAACTAATGTAAATGTTGCATCGCCAGTGCAGAAGTAAGCTATTTCATTTCAGATACCATTATATACTTGATTAATCATAATGTTCTCGTGTTTTATGCAATAGTCAATGTGGACGAAATACTATTCAATACAGTTTGTATCACAACAATATTTGCTATGACCAACGGTTTTTAAATTAACGGACGGATGGATGAATTTGGAAGTAACCAAACAATGCCTACGTTAAAACTGTTACCTACATATATATATTAAAATACTTGTACATGTAATTTGCATAATATATACGGAGCCAACATCTTATAACAACAAAATTTGGCTATGCTAACACTGAAATGTGGTAAATAATTGTTCCTCTGTTCTGAACATTTTTGACACTCCCTAGCACAGTGTAATGAATATTCATAGAATAAATACTTAGAGCAGGGACGGAATGTGGCCGGAACTTCTATATAAATGGGCCGTGACAGTTCCCATTTACGTTCCAACGCTCTTTTTATATGCGCTATTACATTAATTTATCTCCTACCGGCTACTCATCCCTTCATAGGTTCTTCAAATCGACCCCGAAAATGAATTATGATACCTATGACGAGTGACGTTCGGTGTTTATTGCTTTGTAGTAATTTGTTGAACTTCGTGTTTATTTATAACGGCATTATCGACTGAAGGTTTGACTTGTGCGTATTGTTTCCGGGATCGTGTTTACTTCGGGAGTAATGAAAAGGAAAATCTATACAAATTTTACATGTTGTGAGCGCTTGTAAAGACTTTTGTTTTGTTTTGATAGTTTCTTTTATATTTCCATATCCTCACGCCTTCTCATAAGGGTAGGCAGAGGTGTTTAGGTAGTACCCACACACCTACTTTCCGCTAGATATATATTTTAGATGCCAGCGTGATAGATGGCGAGTCCACTGCCGTTAATCAAGCAAAACTAAACATACGCCTTTGAATAACTTCTCAGGTATAGACAGGTTTCCTCTCGATGTTTTCCTTCATCTTAAAGTTCACAAGTAAAGCTCATGGTGTGACTAATCACTGTAGTTAAGTTCAGAAAAACTCATTATTACAGTTGGGATTGGAGCTTGCGATCTTTATGTCGCAGGCAACTACTCGAAGCTTACTTAAAATAAAATAATAATATATCCTCACGCCTTCCCACAAGGGTCCCCGAAGGGGTAGTCTTTATATACATTTATTATTAAATAAATGTATATAAAGATTATACGGGCTTACAATTTACCAGTAAGTTATTGCATACATACATACATATCATCACGCCAAGTCCCTAACGGGGTAGGCAGAGAGTATAGAGCGCCAGTTTTCTCAAGACTTACATATTGTTATTGTTAAGTTAATGCAAACATGTAAAATTGCTTCAAATATATTGTAATTACTTACGGCAATACCTGGTTTCATGTGAAGTGAAGCGCTTTACATAATCACAGCGACATAAAAACCTTGAGCACCAAGATTAAATATTTGTTTGTTATTTGCAAACAATGCCCTATGCAATTTAAAATGTGTATAAAAATCTCCCCAAGTGGAACTTAAACAGTGGGCCAAGGCATTTTAATTTCCATTTTATCATCTTGACTGGGACCTTTCACGACAAGGGTCATAAATCTAAGAGGCGCTGGAACAATCTACACTGATTTATACCTCATTGTATTCCATCCCTAAATTTATTTTATAATTTGCTGCTTAACTGGCCGATTGAGGGCGAAAATTGGCAAAGTTTATTTATTATTGCAACTAAATTATAATTGGTCTTTTGGTCTAGAGTTCCTTACTGCGAAGCTGTAATGAACTTGAATATTTCCATCTTAGTCTACAGTGAAACAGTAGGTCTATTTATTCATACACTGATATGTTTCAGTTAACAATATTTACCAAAACCAATTGTATATGTAACTACTTACTTACTACAAAACAAGAATTATAATATACTGAACTAAACAACGACATTACAACATCAATATTTATGTCGTTGTTTAGTTTAGAGTACGAGCTATGCTTAGTTTGGGACTAGGTATATTTACCTGAAATTGTCCCAAGTAAAGAAAATAGAAAAAGTGAAGGCAGGGGTATGAAGGCCTACTCACCCACTTTTCGCCAAAGATATATTTTAGGTGCTACCGTAGCATATCGCGAGTCCAACGCCGTTACTCAAGCATAGTCATATACAGTCGTGTATAGTCATATACCGTATGTATCTTTGAATTTCATTTCAAAAGTATGCAGGTTTCCTATCGATTTCCTTCACCGTAAAGCTCGTGGTGTGACTAATTACTGTAGTTTATTTTATTTCGGTAGAATTGACTACAATCTAACGGAAGCGCTCCTATGATATAGGTTATTCTTAAACATTAAAGACTAGAGTTCTGAACAAAATCATCCTATATGTAATGAACCAAGAAAGACACATGTAATTTTACGTAAATACATAGGCGTACGTACCATTGCCTTCTATGTCATAACGTAGGTTGTCTGCGGTATAATACCACAATGAGCTCAATATGTAATATTTGGAGTTGTTTGAGTCATTTTATCCCTATGGATTATCCAAAATAACATGGAAATTGTATCAAATAAAGTATTGATACATATACATATATCATCACGCCGAATCTCAGTAGTAGAGAAAATAGAGCGCCAGTCCTCTTTAGATAAGACATCTTATTTACAGACCTCTGTCGCCTCATCAATATTCATCAGTTTCTTTACATATATTTGCCGGTTTCAAGTACTCCTGATGTTCCCATCTTTCGGGACAACTATTCATAGGTTACACCTATTTGTAGAGACAGTTGAAATAAAAAAAAAATAGAGAATAATTTTCGGAATAGTTTGTAAAAAAAAGTCCGTACCTAATAGTTTTCCACGTGACGAGTTAATCAGAATATGAAAAGGACCTGTTAAAAAATTACCTTTGCGAAGTTCGCCAGCTTCGTTCCTCAGTTGGATATTGTTACCGTCTTCTCTTCGCCAGAGAATTCTTGGGAGCGGTCTTCCTTCAGCCTTACAGGAAATGCTGATGTCTTGACCTTCGCGGGCGACAAGATCGCCGCTTGTGCCTTCGTCCACGATGTCAGGTGGTACTGTTTGAAAAGACAATGCAAACAAAATTGATTTGGTTTTTAGTAGTAGGCAGTTCTTATATTAGTTGAAGGAATGGAAGTTGATACTGATCGCGTGAAATTTATGTGTGACTTAAAAATCTATGTAATATTTTCTTGTATTGATATTTGTATGCGGCCCGCCTGATGGTAAGCGGTTACCACCGCTTTTGGACGCTTCCAACGTCAGGGGTGTCACTCGCGCGTTGCCGACCCTGCAAGAATCCTTTCACACCCTTCTTGAAGAACTCCATGCTGTACTCTCCAGGAAAAATCTCAACGGAGAGCTTTTCATATTTTCATGTATATGTAACGTCAGTACATAGTTTTCTCTGCTTTTATAGACAGTCTAGAGGAGAAATCACCAGCGACTCTTGTCTCTAGACATAGAGACCTCTTTCATTTCATTCAAGTTAATCAGACACTTCGTACCTCGCTCTCTCATACAATAAATGCCGAATCTTAATTTTCATATTCTGGGATTGTTCAATCAAATTAATACTATACTATATAATACCCACAAGGCAGAAGAGTATTAAACATTTCCGGAAATTCATTTTGTGACAAAGAGCGTAGCCGTAGAGCTGTTTTTTTAATCCGATGTTTTTTTTATACAACAAGAGTGGCAAACAACAGGTTACATTCATTGATGGCGTAGACTCATTCGTACAGACCGGGATAAAACCCGTTTATCCTGAATTTGCAGACAAGGATATGTACCTAATGCTCAAGGTGTGATAAAGGATTAAGGAATCGGAACCACCGCCCCAAAGACTATGTGAAAGAAAAAAACGGAAACCTTAAATGATATTGTTTATTTAATCCACATTAATGACTCAATTTTAGATAAAATAAATAACTAGGATTGAGTTTTTTTTATTTCATTAACGTTTGCTAGTTGCACAACCACAAATTTGTTTTTATTTCGTAAAAAATATAAGACAAAACCGGAAAGAAGGCAATTTGTTTGACTTTTATGTCGGGATATGTTTTTGTGTCGGGACTTTTGTTGCAGGGCAGGGGAATACATTTCCGCTATTAGAATAATACCAATTTCTCTTTGAGACTTCATAGTAATATAATTGTATAATCAAAGTAAATATATAAATTCCAAGAAGGCCTCAACAACAATTATTATTACAACCTGTATTACTGAAAATATTAATAATATATCACGCCTGGCCTCTAGGGTCCCCGAATGGGTAGGCAGAGTTGCACATCCACTTTTCACCGGATTTTTAGATGCCAACGTGACAATGACGAGAAATCGCTGAAAATAAATACATTAATAAAGAAAACTTTAGAAAGTAGAAAGTAAAATGAGCTTGATGATACGGAATAGGCAGTAGTAATCTTAGGTTTGGTATTAATGCTAACAGTATTGAGGATAAACGACCGCCTCCTCTACTAGCAAAACACAACACAATTCGGGAGCATATTTGCGTGCATTAAGAAACTATGCCTCGCGGCTTCCCTCTCTGAAATTTGATTCCAATGGTTGTTTATTCTCTGGAATAAAAAATATCTTATATACAGGTATTATTATTTTGGCATTAGTCTCATGCTTTCCCATAAGGGTCCCCAACGGGGTAGGCAGATGTATATAGATAGTACCCACACACCCACTTTCCGCCAGAGATATGTTGTAGGTGCCAACGTGACAGATGGCGAGTCCATCGCCGTTACTCAAGCACGACTATACATACGCCTTTGAATTGCTTCTCCGACGTATGCAGGGTTTCTCTCGATGTTTTCCTTCACCGAAAAGCATGTGGTTTGACTAATCACTGTACTTAAGCTCAGAAAAACTATGACAATCGGGATTTGAACATGCGACTTTTGTGTCGCAGGCAACTGCTCGAACCAGTCGGCCATCACGGCCTTTTGTCTCTTTGCCAAATTTCATCCAATTCCGCTCAGTATTTTGCGTTACGGAACTAATAACATCTTCACAAACTCTTGTTATTGTTGCTTGAAATGCCCTGCTCCTAGGCAAAGCTCCCAGATTTACAGGTGTTTCTGGCCAATGTTACTGTTGTCCTCACAAACTAACGCATTTATAATTGTTATTATAATTCTAGTGGTACCCCACTATTAAGCCGCGTTTAATTCACATTTACGATTACTTTTTCGCTCTCTTGGACAGTACAATTTTAAACTATGCACAATAAACCTTCCTCTTAAGTCACTATCTATTGATGAAAACTGCATTAAAAATATCTGAGCTTTCAGAAGGCGTTAATCGACCTTACTATGTATTAAGTATAAATAAACATGTCACTTGAATGAATTCGTACGTCTATGGTTATATTCGTATATTATATATACGAGTTATATTAATTGATTGTATTTGTTATGTTATCTTATATTGTATTGCCTTTGTGTTATAGTATATAAGTTTACATGTAGTCAAGTGGCTTCAGTACCGATTTAGGTTATAACTTGTAATGGTAACTGGAAGATATACATATCTTTAATAATAAATAATATATCCTCACGCCTTCCCACAAGGGTCTCCGAAGGGGTAGGCAGAGGTGTATAGGTAATACCCACACACCCACTTTCCGCCAGAGGTATATTAGGTGCCAACGTGACAGATGGCGAGTCCATCGCCGTTACTCAAGCACGACTATACATACGCCTTTGAATTTCTTCTCAGACGTATGCAGGTTTCCTCTCGATGTTTTCTTCACCGTAAAGCTCGTGGTGTGACTAATCACTGTACTTAAGTTCAGAAAAACTCATTGGTACAGTCGGGATTCGAACTTGCGACCTTTGCGTCGCAGGCAACTGCTCGAACCACTCGGCCACCACGGCTCTTTAAATAAATAAATAAATTTGTGTTGCAGAAAAAAAAATCTAATTTGATAATACCTATGTTCAAAATTGTAAGACTGGAGTTGTTTTATTTTAACGTTAAATTGAGGCGAGAGCTTTGAGCCTATTAGGTAACGAAGCTTACTCCTTGTTTAGCTACCTACGTCATGAATATTCAACTCTTCCGCAAAGTTACCAGTTTATGTAGATCCAACCTTAAAGGCCCGTAACGTTTTTTATAAATTGCCTTCTCACTCATGCGTGCGTGCCGTAAAGATAAAATATGACCTACATAGAGTGAGAAAACTATAAATCACACGTGATTCTGCATCTAGCATCATAATATTTTACTCCTTATGACATCTTTATATATTCATATGTTCTCTGTTGACACATTACTGGCTTATCCTCAAATACTTATTCACACAAGGAGCAGCACATTGGGAAATGAGCTTACAAAACTGCGTACCGAATAGGAATTTAACATCACTACCATAATTCTTTCTGAATTTCATTGCGGTTTGTTTGCCACAACACAAGTTTTTCGGTGAAGGAGAAAATACAATGAGGAAACCAGCGAACGTTTAAAATTAAATGACGGTTCTGTCATGCGGGAGTGACTGCGACCTACTTGTCCACTGGCAAGCACGTTTAAGGCATCGATTTATAACATACTTGTACGCCCAGCTTCGCTTGGGTGAAAAAAATAAAAGCCACCGACCCAGTGGCGCCACCTATCGGGACCAATTGTGAATCTTAACCATTCTAGAATCCACCTCAAGAAACAGAAAATTTCATTTATATTGGTCTAGCCGTTTACGATTCTATAAAGGACATACAGACAAACATTCATTTTTATATATGTATATAGATTAATTTACAGCTCCTCCAGTACGGGATAAGCAAAGATGTGGTATCACCATTTCGCTCGTCCTATATTTGGTTGGCAATATATCAGATCGGGTCTACTGGCATCTTTCAAATATGACTATACTTACCTCTAAAAACCGTCTCTGACGAATGCAGGTTTTCTTTCATCATAAATATTGTGGTATAACAACAGCTAATCTTTAATTAAGAAGATATCATTAGTACAGACCGCCGGGATTTAAACTTGCAATCTTGATTCATGGCTGTAATAACCATTTATGGTGTTGAAATATTGAAGAGCCTATATCAATATCCTATAACCAACCGTATAAATTTGCTATCCGCCTTCGCATAAAAACAAAAGATATACCCGGTAAAATGGCAGCAGTACCTCAGTTAGAATATGATTCAGCGACCGATAGTGTGGAAGCAAGAGAACAGCAATTTATAAGCGGCTATCTTATCTCAGGAGAAGTACAACACGGGATATAGCTCGTGAGGCTATTAAAGAGACTGAAGGAATAGTGTGATCCGTCTACAAATTAACATTGCTACTCCAAGTCCATAGATACACACATACGCCGAGACGCTCACAAAGCAGGCAGAGTTACCCCAAATTACCTCCAGGCTGACAGCCTCCTTTCGCTACATTAGCACAGTATTATACATGCATGGTTACGTATAGCCGCTCTTGACATCCCCAACTTTGATTGTCCGATCGATTCGATCTAGTTGGTAAATGGACCTTGGTCTGTAACTTCTTCCAAATAATTCGCATTTTATGCCTCTTACGATAACCTTTCGTTACTAAAGGGATCTTTCTTGCTTTTTTTATCCTTACAATCACATTATTATTAAAATTGTTGGCTAAACGGTGTTCTTGTTTTAATGAAAAGTGTTTTTTAATGAGTAAGCCAGCATACGGCGCACTTAGCGGTAAGCTATTACCTTTTCCTGTGTACGTTGTAAGACTAGAAGTTATAGCTCACGCGTTGTCGACAAAAAAAAAACATTTTTAACAGACTCTTTTCTAACTTATCAAGCGTTTTCTAGTTAAATATTTACAAGGTAAAATGTGTGTACTTTACTGTTATTTGGTTATCGTTATAAATCAAAGAAACTTTTTCCTCAATATAAATCTCTATATTATGAGCCAATAAGATACGGCCATTTAGATCATGGTTATATTGACCAAATTATTGCTTTGGATGATTTCCAATACTTCGTATAAGCTCATTCGTATTCTCGATACATTACAAGAGGCTTAAGACATGAGTAAGGTTCTTTTTTTCTACGACAATTATGAACTCGTAGGTACTATCTAAGGTTTTATTAAGACAAGCTCATTGTTGTGAAAAAGACAAATTTATAGATATCAAATGCATCTGTCCCTTTTTGAGCTAATAATAGCAATAGCCATAGGCTCTTGTAATTTATCAGTTACCACAGCTGACGTTTAAGAGTTGCAGTCGTAACATGCTGAACAGACACTCTCAGACAACCTCTTTCAATAAGTTTATGTAAACCTTACTCATATCAGAAGCACAACACAGTCTTTTTGGGCTGCGATCTGATTGAGGTACTACTCTGGTCAGGCAATTCCAACACCTGGATGTTTCAGTTGTGCCATCCCTCTAAGCTGCCCCGAAGATCACCTTGAGGATATTAAGTCTATCATTGCATGCAGTTTCAATGCATATCATATGCATAATAATATCATTGATTTACCGCACGATTTTATTTATTGAAGGAAAAATTAATAATACCTCCGCGTAATAAAGCAATCTCAAAAACATTTTGTTGCCATTTAATTAGTAAATTACATAAATGCTACAAATCCTTGCTGATTCGTTGAGTGGATTATTCGCCACGAGGTCGCTTCGTCTCACGAGAGGCATAATAAAATTATATTCAATGTGACTCTCATACGGAAGGTGATGTACATCAAATGTCAGTTTAGAGCCTCATAATCATATAACACTCTAATAAAGCTAAACTTTATATTACAAATGATAATTTCAGTTAAACCATCCTACTGCAGAAAAAACAAATATCACAACGAAGCGTGTAATTTCTGTTTATTATCCTATTTGCGTCTCATTCCTCCCTCGTTTTATATTCTCAATGTTGTGCTCAAGTCCTCTGCCACTTTCATTTCATTGTTTTGATGCAATTAAACGCGGAATACATAAATAATTACACTTGCCTTTAAGCCATTAAATTGTGGATGTGCTTAGATTCTTTAATTCTAGGTGAACTTTTTATCTGGCATTAATTATACGAAGGTTAAATAAGTGTACACCTTCGCAAATAACTGGCCACATAGAGAAAAAAGAAACGAATTCTAATTAAGAAACTTTAATAGTCATTCTTCACTTGCAATATTATGTCTTCTCTCTGTATCTTACGATGGATTGAAATAAAAAGAAAAAAATATTTATTTATAATTATAAATAATTTTCAAAATAATGTACCTACCCTGATATATTTAGCAAGGCAGCGAATGTCTGATACACTGTACTCATTGGAATTACAATAGTAGGTAAGTACTAGTCATAAGAAAAAGTTACGTCACAAAACAAAACACGATCTCCCAGTATACGAATAAAATTAGACGAAACTTTACAAAACAAGTCCAGAATAAATGACAATACGATACAAACGTACAAATTGTTTTGGTATCTGGTAAAGTTGGACGTTCACGGGCAAAATGTGCGGGGTGTAAATCACAGGCGACTAGAACAAAACACTCGATATTATTCAGTAGGACGTGAGAGCACGCGCCCATTAAAGTACGTGACTTTTGGGACAAATCTCCGCCTTGGGGATTGCTCTAGTGTGCACTTAACTATAAACATAATCTAATATTGTTCAACGGACTGACAGGTAAAAGTACCAAAAATAATGTTCTTTACAAGTAACGTTCGAAAAAAAGATCCACCACAATTTTGACAGATCGCGATATATTGGTGCTGCTTAGTATGTAATAAGTGTCTGATAGGGGGCTTATCTCGTTATTGTCATCGACCGGTTTTAGAGCGAAACAGACTGGAACCTAATGAAGGAGAGAGATGATAAGAAAACCTTAATGATCATATGCATATCTCCTTCTTAATACATATACAGATATAAATTACGTATCGTGTACAGTTTGATCCAACTTGAAATATAGGATAGCTTACATCACAATTGGACCCGATAGGTGGCGCTGCGATCGTGTTTCAGGAAGCTTAACTTTTTCACCCGGGCGAAGCTGGGCGGGGGCTATATATATATATAACGGTTACAGCTTAACAGCTTAACATCACACGAGCCGATAGCTCGTTGGACACTTTTCCAGTAGATATATACATACATACATACATATCATCACGCCAAGTCCCTAACGGGGTAGGCAGAGAGTATAGAGCGACAGTTATCTCTAGACTTTCATACCTCTTTCGCTTCGTCCACATTCATCAGTCTCTTCATACATGCTCGTCGGTTTCGAGTACTCTTAACGTTCCCGTCCTTCAGAATCCGATCTATTTGATCCAGGTAGTTGGAACGTGTCCTTCCTCTGCCCCTTCTTGCACACACTTTTGCTTTGTATATCTGTTTCGTCAATCTTTCTATATATATAAAAAAACTAATTGGTTCTCATAACTGTGCCATCTAATAATATTTTGAACCTGTGGTTACAAAATGATATCATTATGTGAAGCAGCTGGAGCTATAGGAATTATTTAGGTTGTTTTTCTCTTAATACACCGACTCCTTTATGTGTAACCTCGATTACCAATATTCGGATAAAGTAGATAAATGAGGTCAAATACACATCTTGGAAAAATACTCGTATTTTATCATCCGAATGAGTTCATGGAGAACTAAACCTAAACATGCTTGATAAAGGTTGAGGGAATTGATATAATATTATAACGAGCGTGATTACGTTCGATTCTTGGAACAATTTTTTTGTAAGAACTATTTTTTTGAATGCCATATTTGCTTAAGCTTTTCAGATTTATAGGACACCTTCAGCCCAGGTCATCGATCCCATCCTTAATATTTTTTTATGCCCACCTTTGTTCCACTGATGGGCAAAGGCCTCTCTCCTCCCTCCCCAATTCCTTGATCGAGCGATACTTCTGACTAATTGTTCAGTTGCATGTCCAGTTCGTCCCAACTTCTCCAATCTTCTGAGCCTTCCTTAGCCTTAGCCTTTTTCTGCGCATTACGTTTATAGGTCCCTTGAGCCGCTTGCTTGCCCCATAATTGAACCATTAAAGGGCAGCAGGAATTAAACTGGACGTATTCTTGAAATCTTTGCTAAGTATCACTCAAAGACGGGAACGTCAAAAGTACTCGAAACCGGCGAGCATGTATGAAGAGACTGATGAATGTGGAATGAAGAAGCGAAAGAGGTATGTATGTAAGTCTAGAGAGAGCTAGCGCTCTAACCTCTCTGCCTACCCCGTTAGGAACTAGGGAACCATTATGCCCGAGAGACGACGACTAATTCACCACCTGTTACGTTGGTATCTTAATACGTATGAAGCGGTAAGAGATGTATTGCACTAGGTTTAAGAGATAAAAATTAGGTTATAAAATTATATTTAATATCGTTGCAAAAAAACCAAGGTCTCCACTAACTATCTGGTCTCGGTAATACAATTCAGTAACCTGACAAACACGAGTAAACTTCGTCTAATATCGTATGGCATAATGTTTCACAAGAACTTGAGTTCGTTCCGAACTTGGACATAACGGTTAACTGATCACCATTTCCAATATCGAATGTTGTTTACCACAAAAGTTACTGTTTAAGCGTTAGCAATGATTCGTGGCTGATTGTAACATGGCTAATTGATTTAGAGATATTATTTTGGCAATGAGAATTTTGATATATTATGAGAACAAATTAAATGGTTTGAATGAAAAACAAACAGGTAGACATACACAGATTACTAGTCATTGTATCTACTGTACTGTGAGGATTACTCTAGGCATGCTACTCTAGCATGAACATAGTAGGGAATAAAATCAATTTCCTTTTATATCAGTGTTCAATATTATGAGTCTCATACATTTGCTTAGATATTTGTGAGAACAATATAACATGATTATTAAAATATTGTCTTGAAAGTTCACGTAACGGAGAACGTGTTGACTTTAATACAAACTCGTTGGGGTCACTAAATAAACGATAATTATAGTAAACCTTCACACCGTTTTTTCGCCAGACATATATTTAGGTGCCAATATGACAGATGGCGAATCCATCACTGTTTAATCATTGTACTTAAGAAATGATAGTTAATATCGCGATCGCGGAACACAATAGCTTAGTTAAAGATACGGACAGACATGATCTTACCGTTTAATTTCATCATAGTCATATCAAAATATTAAAATACATAATACGGCTTTCTAAGTACTTCGTAGACGTTGATAAAAGTAATTCTGTATTACTGAATCTTTTATTTCAACCAGCTAAATCTGGGGCTTCAGCCACATCGCAGCGACGAGCACCGTTAATATTTAATAGCTAACTTTACGTATGTAAATCTGTAGAAAAATCCTGTGCTTCGGTACAACTGTGGCTCTAGATTTGAGCTTGTAATGTTCTCATTTACATAATGTTTTTATATGATTACGTAGTGGTTAAGAAATTTGGTACGGCATTATTTTGGAACACTAACGAAGCTTAAATTATACTACAATTAAATTAATTTATGTTTTGAACGTTTATTTCATACAAAGAGCGCCAGTTCCCCTAGACTTCATCAGTCTCTACATACATACTATACTACGATGGTTTCGAGTACCTACTCTTCATGTTTCTGTCCTTGAGTGTACGATCGATTTGATCTGGATAGCTGTAACATGGTGTTCCTTTGCCTTTTCTTGCACATACTTCCGCTTTATACATATATTTGTTTTATCAATCTCTCCTCACTCAACCAACAAGTACTCTACTACTATCCGCCAATCTCTTCATTGCGGATTCAGAAATCGTTACTACGAGATCGCATCTTACCTGCATTTATGCTATTTTCATACTTCCTCTCATATACCCAGGATTCGCTGCCGTACGTTTATTATATGGGATTAAATTGCTCAAGGCTTCTTGTTATCGAAGCTTCGAACAATCCTTTAGCATAGTTGAGATGCTACAACATAGTGTTTACGTCGCTTTACTAGTCTTCTACGTATTTATTTTAGTTTTAAGTGGCTGGCTAGATCGCTCTTGTCATTAAGGTGTTATGGGGAAAGAGAAGTAGTAGGCAGGATGATCCAGTCCAACCACTATTACATAAATCTCAAATCTTAAAGTTCATCATTAGGTACTTCATCTTTGCGTACGCATGTATGGAGAGGCTGGTGATTGGAGATGAAGCGAAGTAGATGTACAGACCTATTGCGCAAGAGATCTAGCGTTTTACTCTCTTGGCCTACTGTGAAACTATGCATGTGCTTTGTGTGATTATAAATATTTACTTACCTAACACGTCGACGCACCCGATTTGCTTCTTCATGGTGCTCGTATTGATCTGGCACATGTAGCAGCCTCGATCTTCGACCTTCAGTGGTCTGATGTGAAGTTGCCATGAGTTAGGTGAGTCGTTGGTGACAGCGTAGCGAGGGCTGTGTGTCACCAGGCGAGTGTGAAGAGTGAGAATTGTTTGGTCATCTGCGCGGATCCACGCCACCTGACAAAATACATTTAAAATATAGGCACGTGCAGTCTAGCGCTATCGGTACAGCCGCTCTAGTGACCTTTGCTGGTTAGCGTTCGTGCTATCCATTGTGTCATTGCATACACAATATATATATCGGTTAGGGTGATCGCTGACAGAAATGGATACTGTCTAGAATGGCTGGTTCGTACGTTGCGCAATTGGTCATTTGGATTTAGTAGGCCAGTAAAAATTACTGCACATTTTGACGCACGCGTACGGGATAGTTAAGGTGGTGGTGTGGAAAATATTACTACATGTGGAGCATGTCTTAAGATGTTAACGTAATGAACATACACATACCCATACGATCACACCTACTTCCCATAGCAGTAAAATCTTTACGAATCTCTTTCGCTTCATCTAGATGAAACTTTTCATACACTCTAGTAAGGAGGCTTCTGATCAAGCCTTTGTAGAGGAGACCACTGATATAATATAAAGATATCGAAAAGATTTAAAGTGTATGTATGGTGTCCGAGATAAAGCGGCGTTGGTATTTTATAAATGGTGTTCCCATTTATATTAGAACATATTCAGAAAAAAAATCGAGATGAAACCTGCATACGTTTGGGATATATTTATAGATATAGTCATGCAATAGACGGGCACCTAGAATATATCTCCGGCGGAAAATGGGTGTGAGGGTCTTCTACACACCACCTACTTTCCTACTACCTTCTTCGAGGACCCTTGTGGGAAGGCGTGAAGATATATTTTTATCATGAATACATAAGAAAAAAGAAAACAGGAATGTATTATTATCCCAAAACAAATTTGAACGAATATCTTTATGTTGTTTTGCATATCAAGGGTACCCGTCAGTGTTGGAAACATTTTTATGATACGTTCAAAATGTATTCCCTGCATACATAAAACACGAAAGAAAATTCAAAGGTAACATAGATTCACGTTTATTTATATAACACTAAACTTAAGAGACCAGTAATTCTCAGTATAATTAAATATTTCATCAAATATTACGTACAATATACGCGTGAGAAACAATGTGCTCGACGTTGTAATCAAAAGAAAATGTCGAGTCAAACGTTAGTTAAATATTCAGAAGGGCTTAGCCGTATCCCAAAAGAACAAATGTTTCAGCCGGGTCAGAAATCACAATGAAATTGCTTCATGTTAAAATGATATGAATGTGAAGATACAGCGACGGGGTATGCCAAATTATTCAGTCACTGCTTTTAATTTGATATTCAACCAATAGCTAAACGCTTTCAAGAAGGGTCTGTCATCATTAGGAAGAGGTGCTATTAAAGCAACAGTGTTGGCGTGAATGAGGGGGTAAAGATGAAAAATGTTCCATTGGACTTACAGAAAAGATAAGTAACGAAAAGTTAACGAATCAGATATACAAGAAGCAGAGGAAGACCACTTTAAACACTCAAGGATCGGAACGTCTAGAGTACCTACTCGAAGCCTGAAAGCAGTTAAACATGCTTGCATGCATGCTTAACGATGAAGCGAAAGAGGTCTGTAAGCCTAAAGATAACTGGCGCTGAAATTTCTGTGCCTATATAATACATATATTACCCAAAAAATTACTCTCTATGATAAATCATCATCATAAATTTAGGAGCTGGGCTCTTGTCGGCGTGTCTGATGCAGTCCCTCCCATTTGCTTCTGTCCAGCGCAACATCTTTATCCTCCCTATATGTCATTAGAGACACTTCTTCTTTGATCTGACGCATTTACCTTAATCTTGGTATTCCTCTTCCTCTCTTTCCGTCTACCTTTCCTTCTAAGATGTTTCTGAAGAAGCTATCGTGGCTTATCGACAAGTCAATGATTGTGCTATTACAACCGGAATTGAGGTCACAATGGAATATTTTAAGAGTAGACCAGTACGGGTTTCCCCGTTATCCCGTTTCCCGTTCCAATTTGGAGCTGCCCAACTGGGACAGGAGCTCCACCTTATTGAAGTCCGTAACATAATTTTATATTTGTAATCAATAAGGGTTCCAACAATGAGCTCCTTGAGGAGATGCGATTGTTATAATGTGTTGGCAGCAGAGTGATTAGTCCCATTATGCCAACACAGTATAACTCTCCGAACGCAGCGTGGCGCGTAAGTGATACATCGGTATTGTGAGCGTAATTAGGCTACGGTAAACAACTAGGTGCCCAATGCTAGTTTGCCACTCTTGTTATATAAAAAAAAATGACTGGGATAATAATATAATCAAATAATTAAAATACAATTCTATTTGTTCATCGAAACTACTAAATTACGAAAGGAAATAGTCCAATGAGTTTTTTCTGAACTTAAGTACAGTGATTAGTCACACCACGACCTTTACGGTGAAGGAAAACATCGAAAGGAAACCTGCATACGTCTGAGAAGAAATTCAATGGCGTATGTATAGTCGTGCTTGAGTAACGGTGATGGACTCGCCATCTGTCACGTTGGCACCTAATATACCTCTGGCGGAAAGTGGGTGTGTGGGTATTACCTATACACCTCTGCCTACCCCTTCGGGGACCCTTGTGGGAAGGCGTGAGGATATATTATTTATATTATTATAAATAGTCCTTAAATTTACAAAAGAACTATCGATTTTATTTCAACCCGATCTACTAGTAGGTAAGTAAAAATGTATCCGCAATAAGATGTTACCATTCTGCCACCCTTCTGAGTTCGCATATTATTCGCCTGGGATTTGAGCAATTTCCTGGGCCACATAGTATCCTTGTTATCATGTATATTACTTGCATCCGAGAGGGGAACATAATGGGCTATAAGCTAAGGATTGCAGAAGTCTCTATGAATTTTGCTTACACTTTCCAAGAAGTATATTCGGACAAAGTAGATTTAAGCTTATAGAAAGAACATTGATATGCTGGATTTTAACACAACCAATATATATATATACATATAAAAAAGCCGTGGTGGCCGAGTGGTTCCAGCAGTTGCCTTTGACACAAAGATCGCAAATTAAAATCCCGACTGTAATTCAAAAGCATATGTATAGAATAGTCGTGCTTGAGTAACGGCGACGGACACGCCATCTTTCACGTTGGCATCTAAAATATATCTCTGGCGGCAAGTGGGTGTGTGGGTATTCGCCTTCCCACAAGCGAGCTTCCGGTAGGCAGTACCCGCACACCCATTATCTGCCAGAGATATAGGTATAATAGGTGCCTACTCGATTCGATGACGAGTCCGTCGCAGTTACTTAATCACGAATATAAATACGCCTTTGAATTGCTTCTCAGATGTATTTTTTTCTTTTCTTGATGTTTTCCATCACCGTTAAGCTCATGGTGTGACTATTCACTGTACTTAAGTATTTTTATATAAATGTAATATATATGAGGTATTTTCATGTTATGCTATTGCATACTCAGGTCAAAAATCCACATATTATATATAAGAGTTAATAAATCTGTCCGTGTCGTAAGATTTTTAGATTCCTGAATATGTACATACTACTCATACCGCCGAGTCCCTTACGGGGTAGGGCGAGACAATAGTGCGCCAGTTTTCTCTAGACTTGCATACCCCTTTCGCGACGTCCACGTAAATGAAAGTATGTTTAAAGTGAAAATAATATAGCTAGATTTATCTAAGAGCAAATAAAATAGTTAACATAACAGGATTATTTAACATTTTGCAAAATTATGGAGAACGTAAAATGTGAAGAGCTTTAAATTATGATGAGAGCGCTTCTGCAGCGCATGAAAATTGCGAACGTATTCTATCTCTTTATGAGGGAAATGCTGAGTGTGCAGATTTAGTGATCTACGTTAAGTCAGATGCAACATTCTTAAATCAATTTACGTATGTGAGATTTAAAATCTCGGTATCTTATGGTTATCTATACTTCAATAAGTACGCTCTTCTCGTACTCAGAAGCGGTTAACATGTATGCAAAGACTGATGTGTGTGTAGAGATGTGGATGAAGCGAAAGGTTTTTAAGTCCAGAGAGAATTGGCGCTGTACTCTCTACGTACCGCGTGAGGGAATCGCCGTGATTACGTATGTATGTGTTTCCGTATTGCTAAAATCGACGTCTGCAAACTTATATAAAAATTTTTTTTTTCGTTTAAGGAAGTGAGGTAAAGATTTATATAATATATAATATAGATAGACAAATTAATTATAATTTAAATGTAAACATGCTATGGAAGATTTCTGGTAATCAAGCGCACCATACAATCGAATAATCTATAAGGGTCTCATGTTCTGTTTCTACGCAGTACACGTATACCTATTAAATTTCAAAACTTTTTCAAGGTCTGGATTAGTTATTAATTACACTCACCTATATTTATCACTCATCAATGCATTTATAAAACTTTCTTAAAGTGAGCTTAAAGTGTGTTAACCCACAAACCATTTACGACACAGGCGTAATAAACCGTTAAAATGGTGTGTAAACAAACGAACATTTTCGATAATATTCAACAAAAAATAAATTTTCAAAAGAGGTAAAATTATAAGCGCTTGAAGTGACGGCAGTAAAGGAAAGAGCGTCAATGTAAGGACGTGTTAAGCACGCAGAGGGCCCTACGTTCAATAAGGATCGGACGACTTAACGAGTGGGAACTCAAAATTCACGACGTTAGCTTTTATACGCTGCCGATAGTTGATAGATAATCAATAAATCCCTGATAAATATTAATGGCGAAAATGTTAAGAAGTTTTGCTATTAAGCTCTTTACCATAATCATATTAACTCCATTATCGGGCTTGCCAAGGAATCACAATCTTTGGGTGAACACATATTGAGTCTATCATCGGACAAAAGGAAAGCCCTTTTACTAGTCAAAATAAACATCGTACGTATTCAAGCAACATCCAAAATACTAGTTTTGTAAACCGACGATATTAAGAAAACTACACAAACAAATAAGCATTGGAAAAACTCAAAAGTTTTCCGCTAGCTAAAATTGTAGCGATAAAAGATTCCATAAATATGTATCGGTCATAGTCAATTCATAAATGAGATATTTCACGAGCGACTTATGAATTTTGGAGTGTTCCAGAAATCGGTAAATCGTAATGAGATAACGCCGCGGAGAAATGCAAATGAATTTCTCGGTTCAGCGAACAGCATAGGACGGCCTGCTACGGGATTGAGAACAAATTGGAGTAGACGGAATTTGTACGCGCGTTTACGAAAATACATCCCTCGCTGATTTACTGGTACCGTTTTACTTATAGTTATTACCACGACCCACTAAACCCAACCATAACTTCCTAAAATCTGCGGAAATTAAGGATTATTGCTTCCAAAGCTTCCCTTCCAAAGTATTTAAAATTTCTTACAACTGTACATTCCAAGTAGCGTTATGATACTTTAGATTGTACTTTAAGGTCATTAACAGATAGATGTGTATGTATATGTACAGATTTATATACATGCATATGCTAATAACCATAGAGTATAGACCGAGTTGGGGCCGGCAGACTCGAAGCATTGTATAAAACCGCAGGCTTCGAGTGCCCTGCTCCGATAGGTATTATCGATATCCGAGGGATATTATTTAAGGCACTAAATCAAAAAAAGCTATATGTGGAAATGTATGTCACCGAAACCAAAAATGGTATGATGGCAAAGTGAAAAAACGGACTGAAGATGCCGTATCGTCCGTATTATGATTGAGAAAAACAGTGCGAGTAAGTCTGGAGGAAGATCACGCTTCAACTACCTAGATCAGTTTTATAGAAGAATGGGAATGTGAAACGCAAAAATCAATGTGGAATAAGCAGACTATCGGAACATCTTAACTGATTACGACGTTAGGCAACTAACGTTATGATCTTTACTTATACTTATAAAAACTCGATCGTGATTTTGTTTGCTACGCTTTCTCGTTTTAATAATCATGAAATTTTGCATTGTCAGAAAGACATATGTGACATCCAATAAAAAAATCTGTCTTAGGGATATAATAATATCTTGAGACGGTCGTTCTATATTAAAACTTAGCCTTCTTACAAAAATAATTGGAATATGATGAGGAAAGAATGATTCCAAAATCTAGAAAAAATCAACAATGAAACAAGCGAAGGTCAAAGTCTAGTATATTTCACGTAAGTCGCAACAAAAGAAGTTACGACAAACAGACCGTGTGACGATAATGAAATTGTCACTGATATGTGGTGGGCATAACTTAATATAAAGATGTTTTATCCATCTTTGGTACGGAATACTATATAATAAAAGAATGACAAAAGTTTTTTTCTTGCCTGTGTGACAAAATGTTTGTAACTAGGTTAGGTTTTGTGGATTTTGTGCGAAACTTTCGTTATTCGTAGTCATAAATCATACATTTTCGCCTTGTTTTATTACGTTAAAAAGTTTGCCATTTTATCCTCCATAGAAAATGTAATTTATCCGTTTTTTTCGTAGACGACGTAACAAGGAGTTATGAGTTGTGAATGTGTTTACCTGTTAAGCTAAACACGTTCTTATTTTAAATATACATATAGGTTAGCCGTGGTGACAGAGTGGTTCGAGTAGTTGCCTGCGACACAAAGTTTGAATTCCGACTGTACCAATAAGTTTAAGAAGGACAACGCATGAGGAAACCTGCATACGTCTGAGAAGCAGTTCAAAGGCGTATGTATAGGTAATACTCACACGCCCACTTTCCGCCAGGTGCCAACGTGACAGATCGACAACGAGACAGGCGAGTCCATCGCCGTTACTCAAGCACGACTATATATACGCCTTAGAATTTCATCTCAGACGTATGCAGGTTTCCTCTAGATGTTTTCCTTCACCGTAAAGCTCATGGTGTCATTGGTACAGTCAGGATTCGAATTTGCGATCTTTGTGTCTTAGGCAACTACTTGAACCACTCGGCCACCACGGCTCTTTATCAATAGGATCTGAATAGTAATTGCGCTATATATTTCAATAAGAGACCCTGATAAGTTGTGTAACAATATCTTCTTCCTTCTTCACCGGAGATATATGAAGATAGATATCATAGATATATGGCATTTGCTCATACATGTTTTGTAAGTCGTCTTTGAAGTTCTTATCAAATTTAAACAGGATTCCTGCACACAAGCTCGTAGTGTAATCAACCCAAATAGTTCAGAATAAGTCAGCCGTAAAGTTCGTGGTGTCAATCACTTTGCTTTAGTTCTGCAATACAGACATACAGGTGCATTATTTGCGTTGCAGGCAATAATTCTAACCACTCGACCATCACTGATTTTGAGTTTAGGCATTATCTCGTCCCACACTGATTCACTCGTCTGGACCAATGACTTACATATACTCAGTGTGACAAAACTTGGATAACATAAGATCGCCAGGCAAGATTAAAAAAATTGGAAGCCCGGCCAAGCGAAAATCAATCCGATATTTGTTCCATCTTGTCTGGCAAAGAGTTCTCTCTTATAATACAGATATAAGTAATACAATAGCAAAACGAGGTTACGCGGGAATAGTTGACAAAACATATAGAAATTTGATTTATGTGTTTCCAGATAGTTGGTGTTTTCGGTTTTGTGGTTTAACAAATAGATGGTGAATATTTTTATCCATATTTTTGCTCACCAACTATATACACAAATTATATAATAGTTTAAATGCGATTTCTCTATGTTATTCAAGGTTTATGTTCACGCCTTCACAGGGAATACTAAAGGGTAGGCAGAGGTGTAACAACGCTATTTTCACCGGACAAATATATTTATGTGCCAACGTGACCGATAAAAAGTTGTGACAAGTTGTCTAGTAGGTTTTTAGATTTGTTTCATCAAAATCGTTTCAGCAGTTTCAAGGTCATCAAGCCTTTTCATAAGTGCAGTAGGAAGCGAGGACGCTAGTATCTGTTATATATATCTGTTATATATAGATATATGGTGTATATCACTTGCATATAATTCCTTCGCAAAATCCTATGTCACTGACTCGTACAAGGAAACAGAACAAATAGAAATCTTCCCACCCGTCACATTCCATAATCCTCATATGAACGATCACATTGTTTTCCTAACATTATTTGGGGCGCTCGTGCAGTTTTTTATCTCAATAGAAAACTAACGAACCGAAAATATTACGTTACATTCTATTCTGTAGCGTTATAACGGGTTAATGGTAATATTGTTATGTTATGTTTTCTTGTCTTA
>JACCPG010004611.1:0-11392 GCA_016069955.1 Drepana arcuata | reverse complement strand
AAAGGCGTATGTATAGTCGTGCTTGAGTAACGGCGATGGACTCGCAATCTGTCACGTTGGCACCTAATATACCTCTGGCGGAAAGTGGGTGTGTGGGTATTACCTATACACCTCTGCCTACCCCTTCGGGGACCCTTGTGGGAAGGCGTGAGGATATATTATATATATATTATTATTTGTTGGCGTGTCTATACTGACTCCTTCCGCATGTGTCCAAATTCTGACTTCTCTATGCGTCATGAAAGTCACATTTTCGATCTGACCCGTATATGTTAATCTTCTGTCATGTAATTCATGCAAATTTAGAATTTATAACTTTATACGTCGTTAAACATAATTTATCTTTTGATCTGACCCGTAATTATTGACCTTCTGTCATTGGTAAGTTTTAAGTTTTAGAATGCGTGAAAAAAGAAATACGCTAAAAAACTACCGCATCCATCGATCTCCTTTGTGTCCGTCTTAAGCAGTGTTTGCAATAAGTTAATAGCTTGCTTCTATGAACCAGTATAAAGAACGCACAGAATGCCGGCGAGCTGGCAACATCTCCCCGCGGAAGCGCCAGGCAAGGCCGTCTAAAAGAAAACTCTTCATTAGATGCTTCTATTAACTTGTGATATTCCTACCGCCGCAAATGTGCACAAGGAATCGATGGATGCGGTAGTTTTTAACGTATTTCTTTTTTTTTCACGCATTCTAAAACTTAAAACTTGCACCAATGACAGAGAAGATTGACATAATTACGCGGGTCAGATCAAAAGATAAAGTATGTTTAACGACGTATAAGGATTATAAATTCTAAATTTGCATGAATTACATGACAGAAGATTAACATATACGGGTCAGATCAAAGAAAATGTGACTTTCATGACGCATAGAGAAGTCAGAGATTGCAGTGGACACATGCAAACGGAAGGAGTCGGTATAGACACGCCAACAAATAATAATATATATATAATATATAATATAATATGTTTGAATTGAATTGTAAGTACAGGTATGTAGGTAATACCCACACATACACTTTTCGCCGGAGATATATTTTAGGTGCCAACGTGACAGATTGCGAGTCCATCATCGTTACTCAGTTATTATACGTACGTCCATGAATTTCTTCTCAAACGTGTGCAGATTTCCTCTTTCGTACACCGTAAAGCTCATTCAGTCTAAAAAGCCTCATTGGCACACTCGGGTTTCGAACTTGCAATCTTTGTGCTGGCAACTAGGGAAGCTCTCGGCCACCGTGGCTCACTGTCGGTTTTACAATATTGAGATGAGTTTAAATATGTTTTTTTTATATACAACAAGAGTGGTAAACAAGCATACGGCCCACCCGATGGGAAACGGTTACCGTAGCCTATTTACGCTCACGATACCTAAGTATCACTTGTGTGTTCAGAGAGTTATACTGTGTTGGCAACATAATAGGTCTAATCCCTCGGTTGCCAACACAATATAACAATCCTCCCCCCTCCCCAAGGAGCTCATTACTGGAAACCTTATTCACCACGTAGGAACACAATACAAAATAATTGTGTTATTTGGCTACGGACTTCTATAAGGTGGATGTCCGGCCCCAGTCGGGCAGCTCCAAATTCGAACGAAGAATCCGTTATGCCCTACCTCGCTTGAGGATTCCAGAAAATCATAGAACGTCCAAAGTCCTTGTGGCGCGGTGTAGTCTGCCCGGGGCGGAGCAGTAATTACCCACCAACCGGGATACGTCCCCCTTCATAGCTGACGGTGCATTGAAGAGATTTGCGTTTTTTGCGGATATTGACCAAACCATTACGAGTCACAAATAACATTACACGGGTATAGACAGAGGTATAATAACAACCACGTTTTGCTGGAGAAATATTTGTTATTTAAAGCTCCCTACAAAAATATACCAAGCCATAGGCATTAGACAGAGGTCTGGCAATAAAAACAAAAGTTAAAAGTATAAATATAAACCATATAATCTGTACGACAACGTGACGTATCATGACGTGACAGATGACGAGTCTGTCGCCGTGGCTAGAACACGACTTGACATACGCCTATATATACCTATTGACATACTTCTCAGACCTATAAGTATTTTATCACGATGTTTTCCTTCACCGTAAATCTCGTGATGTGAATCGCTGTATTTTTTTAGTTCAGTACATAGGCATGTGCTACTTTCTAATACCGGATCACCGAATTTTAATCCCCCTTTAATTTATAAGCAACTACGGAAACCACCTGGTCAGCACGCATCAATATTTGATATTATATATCGTGCTTGAGTAACGGCGATGGACTCGCCATCTGCCACGTTAGCACCTAATATACCTCTGGCGGAAAGTGGGTTATCCCGACTGTACCAATGAGTTTTTCTGAACTTAAGTACAGTGATTAGTCACACACACCACGAGCTCTACGGTGAAGGAAATCATCGAGAGGAAACCTGTATACGTCTGAGAAGAAGTTCAAAGGCGTATGTATAGTCGTGCTTGAGTAACGGCGATGGACTCGCCATCTGCCACGTTAGCACCTAATATACCTCTGGCGGAAAGTGGGTATCCCGACTGTACCAATGAGTTTTTCTGAACTTAAGTACAGTGATTAGTCATACACACCACGAGCTTTACGGTGAAGGAAATCATCGAGAGGAAACCTGCATACGTCTGAGAAGAAATTCAAAGGCGTATGTATAGTCGTGCTTGAGTAACGGCGATGGACTCGACATCTGTCACGTTGGCACCTAATATACCTCTGTCGGAAAGTGGTTGTGTGGGTACTACCTATACACCTCTGCCTACCCCTTCGGGGACCCTTGTGGGAAGGCGTGAGGATAAGTATTTTTAAAGTATGATAAGACTCAGTAAGTAGTAGATCTTTGAGATAAATTATTCAGTTTGCGAAGCGATTTCTATATTCTGTTGCTCTATGATTTAAATAAGCTGTGAAGTAAAATTTAAACGTGGAAGGTTCGCTATAATTAGGGTTCTCAAAGGCGGGTTTCTCAACTAATTGAAGGTTACATCCCGATGTTACTGTTGGGATTAATTAGCCTTCAAAAACAAATTGGTATTTTTCTCGGTAACCACAAACTTTCTTGATTAGTTTTAGAATTATTACAGTGCCCTTATAAATACTGTACTATATAATGTATATGCGAGAGAAACTAATCTTTGCGGTCACTTGAACTAAGTAGCTCTACCTCATCTAGTACACAATATCACATAAAAAGTTATAGGTAGGTATAGGACATATAGAAAGGATGAGTGAAGAAAGATTGACGAAACAAACATACAAGGCAAAAGTGTGTGCCAGAAGAGCAGAGGCAGAGCACGACCACGTTCCAACTACTTAGATCAAATCGATCGGATACTCAGGGACGAGAACATCAAGAGTTCTCGAAACCAGGGAGCATCTATGAAGAGATCGATAAATGGATGGATGGATGAAGCGAAAGAGATATGTTAAGTATTCGTTCTTTTGTTTTTTTTCTCGTCTCGGTTTTTAATCCACTGATGAAGCAACCAAGCATGCGGAAGGCCTGATGGTTAATGCCGATTTCCGCCGCCCATCGAACCCTGCAACACCAGTCCCTCTAACCAAAATCATATTCAATCAGCAATGAAGAGCATTTCTGCGAGCAATCAATCAGAGATTAAAATGTGAGCCGCATAGGCGCAAGGTCACGCACATCATGCAATGCACATGCAAAGTTTATGCGGCTTTATTGGGACTGTCACAGGTGTGCTATGGCACCTTGAAGCACGAGTGAGAGGAATAATGCATGGCTTTGTTAGGGATCACTAATTCTACTAAGACCATTTGGCGTTAAGGCCGATCATAAATGTTAATATAGCACTTCGTATTAAAAGATCGTATTGTACTGTGTTTGATCTTCTGAGTCAGATGATTGAGAGGCAGACAGATCGAATAAAAATCTTAAAATATTTTTCGTTCCTTTTGGGAAACAGATGAAATTCGGCACAGTGTAATATTATTAGCTGGATACACGTCGGATATGTTTAAATAAAACCACTACAAGAGAAAGAAACTTTAACGTGGGTTAAACTGCGGGGAACAACAAATAAATAATATATTCATATGACATCATTACATACACTAAAAATGTATCTTCACATCTACCCCAAAAGACAGTTGTGTAGTTCCTAAATCCCAACATTTCGCCTTTTCGCCATGGCATACATTCGTCTTTGAACTTCTTCTCAAACTTGCAGATTTCCTCTCGATGTTTTCCTTCACGGTATAGCCGTGGCTAATCACCATAAGTAGCATATTCATATGACATTGTATAAAGTAAATATTATGCCGTAGGTATATATACAACAATGGGTTCCAGACAGAGCAAATATGCGCAATACACATGCATTGACGTCCGAGCTAGCTGAATTCATAAATAATTCAGTTTCGTATGAAACAGTCGCCATTGCATACTGCAGTTTCCTTAAAGGTATAAGACAATTTATTTCAAAACTGACATAATAAACTTTATAAATATCCTCTCGAGGGTCCCCGAAGGGGTAGGCAGAGGTGTGTAGCTAATACCCACATAAACCTTTGAATTACTTCTCAAACGTATGCAGGTTTCCTCTCGATGTTTTCCTTCAACGTAAATCTCGTGGTGTGACTAATCACTCTCCATAAGTACAGAAAAACTCATGTACTTAAAGTACAGTCGCGCTACTCAAACCACTCAACCACTATTTCTACTGTGTTCGTGGCAAGTCAACAATATTTATTTATAATAAATAAATAATTCGTAATAAATAAAAGTGAAATTAGGTCAATTGCAACCAAATTAAGACACATACTTAACAACATAACTTCCTTCAATTAATTGCTTCGGTAATTATTATAACATATTAATTGTGTGTGGAATCAACCAGGTCAGTGACACGCACTCATTAATATCAACACTAACCGTTACCCGTGACTCTGTCTGCATTGTAATTTGTTTAAAGTATATATTCACGGCTTCTCACAATAGTGTCCGAAGGGATTAGGCAGAGAGAAACAGAGTCACTACTAGATATAGTAGTATATATTTTTATGGGTCCTGCGTTGAAGATAGAAATAAATAATGAATTCCTCATAAAAGTTGAATCGCCTATGACAGCCGTTATTTAAGCCTCGTCAAAGGTACCATCTATCTCTATAGAAAAATTCATCGAAACTGGTTCAGCAGTTCAGGCGTGAAATCGTAGCAGACAAACAGTTACTTTGGAGTTTTTAATGTAAAAAGTGTGCATTTCGTATTATATTCAATTACGTCATTGTTTATGTATACAAAACTAATTACCGACACTAGATATACTTATATAATTTTTTTTTATACAACAAGAGTGGCAAACAAGCATACGGCCCACCTGATGGGAAACGGTTACCGTAGCCTATTTACGCTCGCGATAATGGATTTAATCCCTCTGCTTCAAACACAATGTAACTATCCTCCCCCCTCCCCAAGGAGCTCATTACTGGAAACCTTATTCACCGTGTAGGAACATAACACAAAAAATTGTGTTATTTGGCTACGGACTTCTATACTTTCTAGGACCTCCACGGTCCTGCCCCAGTCGGGCAGCTCCAAATTCGAACGGGAAACCCGTTATGCCCTATCTCTCTTAGAATCATTAATTTAAAATGAATCATTAACTTGATTGCGTAATACGAAACCTAAGCAATGCTGGCCGAGTGGTTCGAGTAGTTGCCTGCAACACAAATATTGCAAGTTCGCATCCCGACTATACCAATGAGTTTATATAACAAGTACAGTACAGCTGGTGGTGTGACTAATCGTCACACCACGAGCTTTACGGGGACGGGAAACATTGAGAGAAAGCCTGTATACGTTTGAGAAGAAATGTAAAGTCGTAAGGTCGTCGTAAAGTCGTAAGAACGGATGGACTCGCTATCTATTACGTTGGCACCTAAAATATATCACCGGCGGAAAGTGGATTTGTGGTTACTACTAATTCGGGGAGCCTTGTTGAAAGGCATGAAGCTATCTTTATATACTTACTACGGAATCTTATAAGAAGATCTTCTGAGAAGAAGATATAAATTAAATTTAAATACATCATACATTCATAAATAATTTATTGCGTTCAATTGCACAGACAATACCAATATCGTGTAAGATTGTCTGTAGTTTTTTATCTGTACTGACGAATCGGTGACACGAGCACGGGAACCATATGGTCTAAGTTAAAAACAAATTGAATATATCACAGGGAACCTGAAAATAGTATAAATGCAGTTGAGATGCGTAACCTTCGAAAAATGTGCGTGACGGTTTTAGATCGAATCCACACAGAACAACTGGCGTGAACGAGGGTGTGAATAAGAAAGGGCATGTTTGGACATATAGAAAGGATGAATGAATGAACAATGCAAAAGTGCCTAGATGAAGCGGCATAGAAAGATCACGTTGCAACTACCAAGATAAAATCGATCGAACATCCAAGGATAAAAATGGTAAGAGTACTCGAAGCCGAGCATGTATAAAGAGCTTGATGAATGTAGACGAAACGAAAATGGTCTGTAAGTCTAAAGGCTAGTTAATATAAAAAAAATTTTGCTTTTTATCGTTGTGTCATAAGTAACTGTATCTAATATGCATTAACTTGAGTACATAAGTTATGTAAGCATCTTAGGCACTTTCCAAAAATTCTCCCTAATGCGACTCATTTGTAAAAAGAACTCTTATTTGGGATTGGAGCAATAATAATTTTTATGGAGTTTACGTAATTACTTTAAAGTACTCTGAGCTCATATATACTCGTAGATGCATTTGACTCGCAAAATATCTTTGTCTAACATTTGATCAAATTTCAGGTCCCATTTCGCCCATTTGCTCAACATTTAATAAAAATTCTTGTCCTATTTCGATGCCCAACATTTGATCAAATTTCTTTGACGGATGCCCATTCCACTGGTCCAATATCTTTGTCCGAGATTTCTTTGTAATTTGTGTAGTGAGAAAGTAGAAGAGCTTGAAGCGACCTGGTATTATCGTTCTATAAATATAGAAAAAGGGAAAATTCTGATAAAAATAACTTTTGGTGAAGCCAAAGTGCTACAAAATTCAAGGAAGTAATCCAATTTATTAAATGACGAAGCCTGTGGCGAATGCGTTTTCAGTTCAACCGACGAAACCTGCGATGTGGATAGGGTTTGTAGATTTTATTCTAAATATGTTCTTGTTGTAATTAATTGGCAATATTGACTAATAAATCATTTTGGATTTATTTAATCAAATGTATATAGGTCAAAAATTGGAAGAGGCTATACCAGCCTAAGCTAAACTTAGGTTTAGGATGTGAGGTGTGAGGCAGCTAGAAAGTTTTCCTTGAGTAGATTGTGATGTACGAAAGGTTTACGAGGCTGGAGGAAGCAATAGAGATGTATGCTACGAGTGACTTTTATGGCGGCTCTCTTGCGGCGCGCAGTGTGCTCGTAAACGGGATGCCCCATGCAAGTTACTTCATGCATATTTAGGACGTAATTCCAGTCTAGGTACACTCAAGACCTTACTGTATTTCAGGTTAGTAAACTTTCGTTGTCGTCGTCGTAATACTTCTTAAAAAAAATCCAAATGTAGGGCATCAAATAATTAGAAAGATCTTCCTTGAATGTCACAAATATTTTATGAGACATAGGTCTATACCTTTGCCTGGTCGCGAAGTTACTATAACTGTCATGTGTGCTTATATGTGCGGGTAAACTGAGCGCCGGCTTGAAATATATCTGCTTTTTTTTTTATGTACCATATTCAATAGCACGACTTAGGTCACTTACGCTAATTATTCTAATTAATAATGCTAGATCAAATCGATCGGACACTCAAGGGCGGGAACGTCAAGAGCACTCGAGACCAGTGGGCATGTATGAAGAGACTGACGAATGTGGACAAAGCGAAAGAGGTATGCAAGTATAAGAACTGGCGCTCCAGCCCCCATGCCTTTTCCGTAAGGAATTAGGCGTGATGATATTATGTAGGTATTAATGTGAATTTTAAAAGTTTTAGAAAGTTTTGAGCATCTTAATGACTAGATTAGGTATAACTATATAATTTTTTTTTTATACTACAAGAGTGCTAAACAAGCATACGGCCCACCTGATGGGAAACGGTTACCATAGCCTATTTACGCTCACGGTACCGAAGTATCACTTGCGCGTTGCCACTCTATGTTCGGAGAGTTATACTGTGTTGACAGCATCATAGGACTAATCCCTCTGCTGCCAGCACAATATAACAATCCTCCCTCCTCCCCAAAGAGCTCATTACTGGAGACCTTATTCAACGTAGGAACACAACACAATACATTGTGTTATTTGGCTACGGACTTCTATAAGGTGGAGGTCCTGCCCCAGTCGGACAGCTCCAAATTCGAACGGAAAACTCCGTTATGCCCTACCTCTCTTATATAATTATACTAGCTGTCCCGCCCAATTTCGCTCGGGGGAAAAATATACCCTGAAACACGATCGCTGCGCCACCTATCAGGTCCAATTGTTAATCTTAACCATTCTCGAATCCACCTGAAGACACATAAAATTTCATTTAAATCAGTCCAGCCGTTTGAGAGGAGTCAAGTGACATACATACAAACATTCATTATATATATATAAACTTCGTTTCCACGTTCCTTTTTCATTATTATGTGTGTTTTCCTTATCGAATATAATTAACCCGCTCACCGCTAGTGTGTCGCGCCGCACTGAATCACATCGAGAGTGAATGAGACATTAGCAATTCGAACCGACGGCTCGCCGTGTAAATAATTCATGCGTACGCCACAACACCCACACACTTTCGATACCTAACGTAATTCGGATGTCTTGTGAGGTACACACAGAAATATATCGTTAAGAAGCGTTTACGGCGCAGGAATATGGTACAATTTGTGCCATTTGTTGGTAAGGAGTGATGATATAGCGAATATTCAGAGAATTATTAATTCTAACAAGTGTTATATTTTCTTAAGCTTGTGCATTAATTATTTACTGAGACAATGTTTTAGAAGAAAAGCAAGTTATGAGAAGAACTGTGTAATATACCGATAGCCTGTCTACTATTCCAGGAGTATGAGCGCAATATAGGTAGGGAGTAATGCCAATTAGTGCTATTATCCTAGGAGGTTAAGTGAGCAGAACTCTGGCAGAAGAATCGTTTATCACAGTTATTTATAGCTACGGTAACCGTTTACTATCAGGCGCTCGTATTTTTATGCCACTTTTTTTGGAGTATACACGAAGAAGAAAATATTTTGTCTCCTAAGATTTCGTAAATGTGTTCCTCGCCTTATTCACAGCTCGTTAGGACATGATCCTTAAACATGACTATGCGAGTACATTATTTACAAGACAAAGGAAAATTCGTCATACTTTCCACCAAAGCGAGGGTGGAACAAATTGTATTTACTGTATCTCCAAGTACATGATGTGTCATCTTATAATTTACCGCCCTTACACTATTCCGTGGGAAAACTTGCCCGAGATACAATTTCGGCCAACCAATACTCTATGACCTCTCCAGAAAATTGCGTAAAGTAATTTCGGAGCTCGGAGATAAAGATCTAGGCTATGTTTTGAACTGGACCACAAATTATGTGAAAAGGAAAATTCTCCCAACCTGGATTAGCGAAAGTTGGGACAAAGGCTTTTCGTACATTTTCTTTGACCTTTACGGTAGACCTATCTTAGCTACCTAAAGATTTAATATGTTTTAATACTACACGGGTGGCAAACAAGCATGCGGTCTGCCTGATGGTAAGCGGTTACTCCCGCCTATGGACGCTTGCAATTCATTTAGAAGTATCCTTTACATTTACAGCCCTGGTAGCCGAGCGGTTAGTGTAGTTACTTGCAACACAAAGATTGCAAGTTTGAACCCCTACTGGACCAATGAGATAAAATTTTTCATTAATTTATTAACATCTAATATTAGTATGTATAGCTTTATGTAGTTTTCAAAGCAGCCAAAAAATATATAACGCACTTCAAAATTTAACTTTATATAACAAAAACAATATTTCCAGCCCCTTCCATATAATTAACTCAGCTTTGAAAGCAAGCCACTTCCGCGAATATGACTACATTTAACTTCAAGCATTCAGCAAACCTCCTTTGAGTTCCAGGTTTAATTCAAGAGCTCCATTCCCAGGGGACCTCGGCAAAGTAAGTGTTTATAGCTGTTAGTGAGCGAACGGACGTAATACATAAAAGTCCCAGTTATTCCCTTGCCAGTCCGATGGAGTGGCCTCGTGAGCCAAATGGACCGTGTTTTGTTTTGGAACGGGATACTCCTAGGCTTGTAAATGAAATGGGTTTGCTTAACGTGGTGGTTTGTTGCGTAAGTACTGTGGGCAATAACTTTTTAAATAAATACATACCACGAGAGTCGTGGTGGCTGAGTAGTTTGAGTAGTCACCAGCACAATAAAGATTGCAGGTTCGACAACGGCGGTATGAACAAAAAAGTTTTTTGAGCACGAGAAAATTGATCTCTCTGCCCATCGCATGAGGATTAGCACAGCGTAACGATGTCTATGTATGTATGAGTAATTGATTCTTCACACCAGGCGTTGAAGGAAAGCATCGTGAAGGAACCTGCCATGCTATCAGTCACGTTGGCGCATTAATACATCATAAGAGAAAAATGTGTGCTATTACAAGCATTTTAGTATTCCCAAACCTTGAGCCCAAATTTAGCGCCACGACAATTTCGTTTAAGCATTCAATAATGTGAGCAATTTATTTGTCCATTGTTTTATAACTGTGAGAGACACACCTACACATACACATGTGTATGAAAATACAAAAGTTCACATCCTTATAAGCGATTGGAACGTAGGTGGTCTACGTCAGATGGAATAATGAACGTATCCTGTTTACCCAATTGGTTAATTGAGAGAATGCCCTATTTAGTTCAATGTACATTACGCGGTTGCTATAGGGTAATGTCAGATGAAGAAGTATGGGAAACTTCAATGGTGTCGGTACATATTGATTGATGTGGTCAATAATTAAGAGGTCGTTGATCCTGCAACGATAAGTTTGTTATAAATACTTTGTAGTGTATTGCGTTTGGAGTGGTCTAAGATAGTCCAAGCATTTTACAATGTTAAGCATTTACCATAACTATAAATATAATTCCCACATTTCTATAGTAAACGTATATCAAAAAGTCATGGTGGGCCGAGTGGTTTGAATAGTCGCATACAAAAAAGATAGCAGAGTCGATCCCCGACGGCCTGTATGAATGATCTTTTCCTTAACTTGAGGATTAAAAATATCACGGACTTCAAGGTGAAGGAAAACAACGAGAGGAAACCTGTAAACGTTCAAGATAAAATTCAAATTCGTGTGTATTCGTCGTGCTTAGA
>JACCPG010004609.1:0-19879 GCA_016069955.1 Drepana arcuata | reverse complement strand
GGGAACCTTTTGCCAGTCGTCCCTACCACCACTCCGTAAGCCGGATGGTAACTTGGCCCACAGTGCCAAAGAGAAAGCGGATCTATTGGGCTCTCTCTTTGCCTCTAACTCGACTATGGATGACGGAGGCGCCACACCGCCAACTATCTTGCGGTGTGAGAACTCTATGCCGGAGATAAGCATAACCCAACGGGAGGTCCGGCGGGAGATACTGTCTCTGGACGTCCATAAGTCGAGCGGGCCAGACGGTATTCCGGCAGTGGTGCTTAAGCAGTGTGCTCCTGAATTGTGTCCTGTTTTGACGCGCCTATTCGCGCTTTCCTACTCCACCCAAAAAGCCCCAACTTCGTGGAAGACCGCCCACGTGCACCCAGTGCCCAAAAAGGGCGATAGATCAGACCCATCAAATTACAGGCCGATCGCCATCACCTCCCTCCTCTCTAAAATTATGGAACGAGTGATTAACACACAACTCCTGCGATATCTAGAGGGTCACGGTTTGTTGAGTGACCAACAGTATGGCTTCCGCCATAGTCGCTCAACGGGTGACCTTCTAGTATATCTCACGCACCGTTGGTCACTCGCCATTGAGAGTCAAGGTGAGGCATTAGCTGTTAGCTTGGATGTGGCGAAAGCGTTCGATCGGGTCTGGCATCGCGGTCTTCTATCGAAGCTTCCATCCTACGGACTGCCAGAGGGATTATGCAAATGGGTCGCCAGCTTTCTGTCCAGCAGATGCATAAGAGCCGTCGTCGACGGTAGCTTCTCCGAAAGCATGGACATTAATGCTGGAGTCCCGCAAGGCTCTGTGTTGTCCCCGACTCTGTTTCTTCTGCATATTAATGACATGCTTTCTATTGAAGGCATTCATTGCTATGCAGACGACAGCACTGGGGACACTTACTACACGGGCCGTGCTAATCTCCCTCGTTCCACTGTGGAGGGAAGTCGCGAACGACTTGTGTCTGAAATCGAGAGTACACTTCGCAGTGTCTCCGATTGGGGTCGACTAAACCTAGTCCACTTCAACCCCACTAAGACACAAGTGTGTGCGTTCACTGCTAAAAAAAACTCCATTCGCTGTAGCTCCACAATTCCAGAACACTCCCCTGAACATCTCGGAGAGCATTAGGATCCTTGGGGTCGATATTTCTGGCGACGTTCAGTTCCGTGGTCATTTAGAGGACAAGGCTAAGCTGGCGTCGAGGAAGCTCGGTGTGCTCAACAGAGCTAAGCAGTACTTCACATCTTCACAAAGGCTGCAACTTTATAAGTCGCAAGTTCGGCCACATATGGATTACTGCTGCCACCTGTGGGCTGGAGCCCCTGGATACCAGCTAGGGCCTTTTGACGCGGTTCAGAAACGCGCCGCTAGAATTGTCGATGATCCTTTGCTCACAAGCGGCTTGAAATCACTAAGTCTGAGGAGAGACTTTGCCTCCCTGTGTGTGTTCTACCGCTTGTATAACGGGGAGTGTTCAGCAGAATTGTTCGACATGATGCCCACTTCCACCTTCTACCACCGCACCTCTCACCATCGACGGGGAATTCATCCCCATACCTTGGAACCACAAAGGTCTCGCACTGTGCGCTTCCAAAGGAGTTTTCTTCCGCGAACGCTCAGGCTGTGGAATGAGCTCCCCGTTGAGGTTTTCCCTGGAGAGTGCAGCATGGAGTTCTTCAAGAAGGGTGTGAAAAGATTCCTGCAGGGTCGGCAACGCGCGAGTGATACCCTGGTGTTGCAAGCGTCCATAGGCGGCGGTAACCGCTTACCATCAGGCGGACCGCATGCTTGTTTGCCACCCAAGTGGTATAAAAAAAAAAAAAAAAAAAAAAAGTAAAACATTAAGAGGAGCGGCGACAGATCATCTGTTAAGTTGGCACTCAAAAATATTCCCGACTAAGACAGAGTAGTGTAACTGTACTAACCTTTCCTTTTACCCCTTGAAATGCTTGAAACCAACATTTCAGTCACGCACAGTAAAATCATCGGATTTTATCTAATTACGCCTACATACTTCTACCGTAGTCGGGTTAAAAAGGTTCATACATTTTAAAAAGGATTGATTAAACAAATTTGAACTTCGGCTACCAACTGACGCATCTGCCTGATTTGTGTTTTGTGTAATGTATAATCTTCGTGTTAACCGCCTTTTTACTGAGTCTACCTCATGTGATGGCTTCTCCTAAACTCTTGGTGTATTCACTTAACCGCCTTCACAATTATAATTGTGTAATTTTTTTTTTCGATGAGCAGCATTTAAATTTAAATGGCTATACATATTTATATTTAGTCGTTAAATCGTTACTGAATGGATATTTTAAGCACTCAATACTCGCTATAAAACAAATTAATGTATTAAGAGGATGATACACGTGGATGTATGAAAGAGGATTTTAATTCTAGAGAGAACTGACTTTCCTCTCTACCTGTCTACTTCGTGAGGACCTCTGCGTGTTATTATGTACGTATGTAACTAAACATGTATTTTTCCCAACGCGGAATTAGCTATTGTATAGATATAATAAAACAAAGAAACTTAGAATAAGAAAGACGCGTTAAGTAATTAGTGATGGAGAATAATTAAAAACAAATGGGAGTTTAAATTACTAAATACACGAAAATTCGCATCCAATTAATATACGTGAATATCAAATATATTCTTTGGATGCTTGCATAGTCGACGGTTCAGGGCTATTAGTACATATACATGGCAGCGCGATTATGTCAACTATATAGTGATTAAGTAAATAACTTAGACTGCGCAGTTTCACGGTGACATATTTGTTAATGCGCACATAGATCATATAAAATCAGTTCCCTTGGACATCTGACGTAAGCATGACAAATTTGTCCGTAGTCTATCTGGACGACTTTTTTATTAGGCAATTACGTTATGTAAGGTAAAACAGCACACTGTATAATCTTTGATCATAAATTCCTCATAAAATTTAAAGAGCTTCGCCGAGTTGCTTATCGGTAAATTGTCATTTGGTAAGAGATTACAATCTTGGAGATATGATTTGTGTGACGTGCTCATCGGTGAATTGGCACTATTAACAATAATATTTGGAACTTTAAAGAAATATATTCGTTCTATTAGCAGTACCTTATAAACCCTGCTCCGGGATTACATTTGGACTGGTTAAATACATTTAATATATCAAAAGCTGTAGTGCTTACTGTACTGTACATACACATTTTAGTCATAAACGAAGCGATTGAGTGCTATAAATAGTAGATCGGGATCTCTAGAATGGCATTTGGTCATGGATATTGTTATGATAAGTCATATAGCTTCCTAGTGTCTTAGGTAAAAAATAGTTGTTTGTAACGTGTTAGTTGGTAGCCGGTCCCATCATCAAGCATACATTCACCAATCAGCTTGATGATGGGTGTCAAGGTGTGAATAAGAATATACGTTTTAGTATAGCATTCACGAAACTTTATGTACCGAAATAAGCACCAACAATATTAGCGAATCAAGAACTCCTCCATATGAACATGCTTTGTGTCAAGCATGTAGGCTGTGACCTACCTTTGGCCACACCTTCCTTCGATGCGATTCAGACTTGTCCGATTAAAATCTACAGCTATGCAGTTGTGCTGCACTTTCGCGACTCGCCGATAACGAGCAATTCTCAGCCAGACTTTCTTCTTACGATTTATTGCATCGTCTGGGCATGGGCTGGTACCAGCTACACAGACCTTACATGAGACGATTTAGCTCTATACGAGACTGACCGCATGCTCAACACCATGGATTAGGCGAAATTGTTAACCACTAACAATTTTCCATTATCATCATCAGTCCGAGGAACATTGGTGCCAGGTATAATAAGCATTATCTATGACCATGCTCGAATTTAATATATTTTATTTCGTTTTGGTATAATTGCTTTTTACCAACTTTCAGTGTAATATAATCTAAATAAACCTATAATCCATGTAGTCATTTAGTGTAGTTGTAGTATATAGAGTATATGTCGTTATCAATGCGCATGTGGCGAGTTCGTTCACACTAACCAGTTTATTTATATTCCTAAAAGTCAATTCCATGTAATTATTTGTCATTGGTTACGATGTCAATATTTTACAGGAATCAAACCATTGCATTTGCTTTGGACAAATAAGTGTGGATCTGTGAATCTTTTAAGAAATATGCAAACACGTGAGAAATACCGAAAAAGTGTAATATCACGGCAGAAGCAGCCACCTAATCGAGCCTTCATGTTTTATAGATGACGATTATTCGTATAATTCATAAACAAACTGTAAATATTTTAAATGCAGATGAGCCTTACCTAACCAGCGGACGTAAATGTACTGACAAAGTTTCAAAATACACATTTTGTAAGTCATAAATGTTGAATAACCAGAACTATTTTGAAATCAAACACATCTCACGTAAATTAATAATTAATTATCTGGTTGGTAATATATATAACACAATATATAGCGATTGTGGGTGAATGCTCTAATACTTCATATATTTAGTCATCAGCAGACGTACTCACCTAGCGCAAACTACTTCTATCTCGAATATACCTATGATAATCCAGACTTGTAATATAGACATAAATCTTTTAGCTATAATCTTATCTCCCCTACTTGCTTATTGTGTCCGGAGCCTTTCTGACGTGCTAACAGCCTACATCGGCTTCTTTGTACTCTCAACGCATGATCGAAGCTACCATTAAGTTTTCAAAATAAATCATCGAAATTAACCTGGTGTGATCTGCAATGGATTATGGTGGTTGTATTGTGCGACATTATGGTGCTGCAGAAAATGGCTGCAAGTTCCTTTTTTTTATAAGGACTAGGATGGCAAACAAGCATGCGGCCCGACTGATGTTAAGCGGTTACCACCACCAATGGACGCTTGCAACACCAGGGGCATCTTCAGGAATCTTTTCACACCCTTCTTGAAGAAGTTTATTAAGAAGTCTATTCACTTGTACCGCAGAGGAGAATTATTGATCATTATGTAATACTGATACTGGTTCTTATTAAAGTAATACGGTCCATTATGTATGATATAAACAGGCAGATAGCCATCCAATCGCTAATTGATTAGTTCCATAGGCCACGAGAACGTGGGCAACAAAATTTGTAATTTGATGAGCCGTTTGGGCCGAATAAAGGGCTTCACTATAGATGAGCTCGTTAAGTTCACAACCACTGATATCGCTAAACATGCACAACATATTTCGGATGATTTTAATTTTAATTTTAACATTATTGTCTACGTGCAATCACAGTTTAAGATTAAAGTGACAGAAATACAATACAGTAGTTAAGAATTATATTTGAACAGTTTGGATTGAAAATATTTATGGTCCACGGGGTGGGCGTTGCAAATGATTCGGTACCAAGTTACACATATTTAACAGAGCTAAAGAGAAAATCGTTTTTATATTATCTCCAACATACAATGTCTTATAGTAAATAAATTCAGTGTGAATATTCTATTGTAGCCTGGAGCTGCTATGCGTGATGTTTGACAACACTAGTGTTAATACGGAGAATGATATGTGAAGTGGAATCTATATTGTTGGGTGACACTTTTAACACTTGACTCGACGGAAGCGATTCAAAATTAGCGGTGTGATGGTGTGACCCAACCAAATGATTTCTGCTAACATTTTATAACATACAAAATGAACGCCGCAAAATCCGAAAGAAATTAGATATATAATATATCCTCACGCCTTCCCACAAGGGTCCCCGAAGGGGTAGGCAGAGGTGTATAGGTAATACCCACACACCCACTTTCCGCCAGAGGTATATTAGGTGCCAACGTGACAGATGGCGAGTCCATCGCCGTTACTCAGCACGACTATACATACGCCTTTGAATTTCTTCTCAGACGTATGCAGGTTTCCTCTCGATGTTTTCCTTCACCGTAAAGCTCGTGGTGTGACTAATCACTGTATTTAAGTTCAGAAAAACTCATTGGTACAGTCGGGATTCGAACTTGCGACCTTTGCGTCGCAGGCGACTGCTCGAACCACTCGGCCACCACGGCTCTTAATTAATAAAAGAAATTAGACTTTAGATAAAATGTAAATCGTAGTCTAAACTGTTCACGATGGTCCCATAAAACTGAGAAATCTCCAATAAATGTAGGCACACACACACACAGTTGGATTTATACAGATTGTTGTGACAGTAACTGGCTACTTTGGCAGAATCAACCAAAATGCCACAGTAAACGTTCTGATGTTATTGATGTACGCTCACGATTTGCGTTGCAAGTCTAACAGGGGCGTTTGTCACGTTATGCTTTCATACTCGTAGCATTACTGTGGGAAATTCCTACGTATGCGATAAATAAGTATGGCGAAGGTCACGACATTGACCCCAGAGCGAGGCATTGATCAGCCCCTGAAAGAGGCACGCACCGGCTCAATGTCAAGTGCGAATCTATTCTTATCTGTGCACGTATTGATGGAGTTGCGTCACGGCACAGGCCGCGTCGTCACGGGCGGCCCTATAAGCCGCGATACGGCTCGCCCACGATTACATACGATACATGTATCCTACATTACTAATAATCCGGAGAATTGTGACGTGTCAATGTCGTCATTATTTATGTGCGCCAGCCAATGTAAGCGATTCCAGATTTAAACTGAGCTTTCGAGTCGGGTAGCAGAAAATTGCAAACGTCCGGTGAAATCGTTGCCAAATTGTATGCCATATCATAAGAAGTAAATTTGTCTGTAATCTTTGGTTATACTCTATTAACGTCATTGCTCCGGTACCTCCGACAACGGTATGATTGGGCCTTGCCTGCGTGGCAGCATTATTATACATTATCGCACATTGCAAAATCATAAGAAATCGATAGATATTAGTATTTATTTTAGAAGTATGTCGAGGCTATTGATTTGGTAATAAAGAACCGGGCATGTTGCGTAAAACCCTGTAAGAAGTGTGGAGTGTCGTCGACCCGCGGGCGGCGCTGTGCGCGACGAAACCCTGGCACATCTCCAATTGCCGCGCCGTCAATACTCGTACATCGGCTGCACATGCACCAGCTTCCGCTTTATCTCCCAACCTCGCATTCTCAACAACTCAACAACCAATTCAGACCTTATTTTCAAGCTCGCAAAGTTTACTAAAATCTATCAAATGTGTTCATTTTGCGCCTTGGTAAATTAGCGAAAACGCCTGCATCGTTTGCCCGTTCTTTGATGTTATATATACGTCGAGGAACCAATTTAGACGAATATTATAAAGTTACTGCGGCTCAGCTGCAATATCTTCATTCGTGTAAAAACAATCGTACCTACCCCGTAAAACCTCTCGTAAGGCTGAGTGAGGCTGTCTGTTGTTGTGACGTCACGTGACTATAGCGAGCCTTGCGCACTAGATGGGGTCGGATTCTAAACTGATATTGTATTATTGCATGGATACCGTTTTAACTAATGGTTGAAATCATATTCCTAAAATTGAAATTATATTATATTAATAAAAGTTGCCCTTATTATGAGAGTCTGGATGAGTCAGAGTGCCTGAATCTGCCCAAGGTGTATAAGGGCGATTGAAGGTGTTTATGATTATTCTATCACGGTGTGACATTTGCTTTTTGTTATCTTCTTAACGCGAAGAGATGAGTTATATTTAGCGCAGTTTAGGGCATTCAAGCATTCGTCAGGTGTGAGGCTGTGACACACTTGGCGGGGAACCGGGGCGCCAGGTAACGTGTGACGTCAATTTTATTCACAGCATTGTAATATTGACAGTCAGGTGACAACGTCACAAATTTGGGCGCCGTGCTAATTATACACAGTGGTTAAAATGAAATAATACATTAGAAACGCAGATTGCTATAATCTCTCATTCGCAAGTCGTATTGTAACACTTACGTTTAAAATAACCGTGATCGAATACGGAGTGTCGTCCAGTGGCTTCCCAGCAGCAATAGAGATAAAACCGATTGGATTTAGAGACTTAGGCTTAAAATGCAACAAGAAACACGAGAGTCGAATTGCATATGTCACTGTACGGTCCATCGCACCGAGCGCTCGCTTTAATCGATTCACATTGCTTTGCTTCGATTGATGAAGCTAATAGTAGAAACAGTAAACGCGCTCCGATTTAATATAAACCTCTTACAATTGATATTTATAATCAGAATATCTTCTCGCCTTCACACAAGGATTTGCCAAGGGGCAGACCTCCCACTTCTCCGCCGGAGATATATTTCAGGTGCTAGCGTGACAGATTGCGAGTCTATCGCCGTTTCTCAAGCACAACTATACATACTTCTTTCGTTTTTCCTCTTAAGCGTGTACAGGTACAGTCGGCGTTCGAAAAGCTTTTTTTTTTTTCTATACAACTAGAGTGGCAAACAAGCATACGGGCCAACCTGATGGAAAACGGTTACCGCAGCCTATTTACGCTTACAATACCGAAGTATCACTTGCGCGTTGCCACTCTGTGTTCGGAGAGTTATACTGTGTTGGCCGCACAATGTGACTAATCCCTCTGCTGCCAACACAATATAACAATCCTCCCCCTCCCAAGGAGCTCATTACTGGAAACCTTATTCACCGCGTAGGAACACAACACAATAAATTGTGTTATTTGGCTACGGACTTCTATATGGTGGAGGTCCTGCCCCAGTCGGGCAGCTCCAAATTCGAACGGGAAACCCGTTATGCCCTACCTCTCTTAGAGCTGCCTGAGATCAGCTATTCGAACCACACGGCCACCACGGACTTATTCCTGATAAATATTAATCTTTCTATATAAAGCCTATCGGACATTATTCGTAGTGTAAGTGCAAACAAACAACGACGTTGAGTCATTTGGTGAGTCAATTTGCTGGGCTCATGTATATAGGCGCGATCATCCTGCTTGCTGGCGCTTCAGATACCAAAATAAACCTCGATTTTAACTGATTTTAACTGAAATGAGTATTAGGTACTACAGTAGCCGTTTCACAAGCACGACTAAACATACGTACCTACGTCATATTTTTTTTTCTGAAACGTAAACAGATTTAACAATAGGTTTGTTAGTATTACCTATTTATCAATATTTCTTCGCTGAACCTGTTATATCTTATTTATGTCATCTCGCACCCCAAAACTATTTGTCTTCTTCTGTGGCTCATGAAACTTATGTAAATGAAAACAGCTTGGAAAAATATTAGCATGAAGGAACTTTCACTTTCCGATACGGCAGGACGCTTTATTTAGCATGCCCAGGCGAGTTGTTGAATACGAATAGTTTACAAGTTCATGTATGTAGGTACTGCTAACCAAAGTTACCTACTGCAAATGTTGTGACACTTATATTGCAGTAAACATTACCTTTTCCGAATAAAATGTTATAATAGTAACGACCCTTTTATATATGTATAACTCATATATATACATGGCGAGTAGACATAGCGACCAGATGGCGAGCACGTCCCTGGTTCTGAAATACCCACGATTTATTCGAATGTTTTACAATTTCTGGTCGCTTTATACTTTGCGAAAAACTTCTAAAGTTTTTGAGTTTGTTATAAGTAAACGTTTTTTAATGCCTATTTCCTATACTGCTGGTTTCGGCTATTATCTGCACAGTGCATGATCTTTTCCTCTTATCTTCTATTCGAGAATAACGTCTTTGAATTTTATGATTTATGATGAAATAATTAAAAAAATAAATAATAATATAATATATCCTCACGCCCTCCCACAAGGGTCCCCGAAGGGGTAGGCAGAGGTGTATAGGTAATACCCAACCCACACACCCACTTTCCGCCAGAGGTATATTAGCTGCCAACGTGACAGATGGCGAGTCCATCGCCGTTACTCAAGCACGACTATACATACGCCTTTGAATTTCTTCTCAGACGTATGCAGGTTTCCTCTCGATGTTCTCCTTCACCGTAAAGCTCGTGGTGTGACTAATCACTGTACTTCAGTTCAGAAAAAACTCATTGGTACAGTCGGGATTCGAACTTGCGACCTTTGCGTCGCAGGCAACTGCTCGAACCACTCGGCCACCACGGCTTAAAAAAATATAACAACGTATTATGAAAGGTACGGATCGGGAAGTGACAATGGCGCCCCAGCTTCGTACCCTTTTGGATTCCTAACGTTACGGTCACGCACAAAGGGCTAACAGCACACTAACGCCACTGACCTTTACCTTGCAAATGGCCTAATACCATGGAACTATAAACTGGTGATAATCGGATCACTGTTCCCAGACGTGCAGGAGCGATTGGATTAGCCCGGCGTTACAAACGGCCAGTGTGATGGACGTATTATTGGAAAGCTATTTGTTTAGGGCGCGACTGTTTACATCAGTTCACGTGACCAGATTTATTTACTCAGCGTCTTAGCGCCCACGAGCCACGACCGACGCATATTTACTTTGCCCGTCGATTTACGGCTGCTCATCATTTTATCTCAAAACAATTTGCTTTCCATTTCAATTCATTATGTAGCGTGCACTGGTTCGCGAGCACGATATTATTATCACGTGACATAACATTGAAGTACGAATAATCTATTCAATAAACACGGGGAATATTTTTTGAGATAAATGATGGCATATGACCCTAGGGTAAACTTACCTATTTGCTAAATTTCAATACGATCCAAGTAGTAACTCTTCTCTGTCGTCTTCTTCTTTCGCATTAATAACAATCGAGAGTATAAGTCGAGTGTTTTGAGTATTCACCTGCCAAATCGGGACAGCAGGTTCAAACACCGACGTCAGTACAGATCAATGAGTTTTTCTGAGTTAAGTTGCAAATGAAAAATACCCAATCGTTCGAACACCCAAGGATGGGAAGGATGGGTGAAGAGTACTCGAAAGGGGTGAGTATGTATAAAGAAACTGATGAATGGGATGAATGTGGATGAAGCAAAAGAGTAAGTATTAAATCTAAATTTTGTAAGAGAGGTAAGCTTTCAAGCGCGCTATTCACCCTGACATTGTTACTGCTAGCAAGATGGCCTCCGTAACGATCGCAGATGTCCACGCAAGGCAAATGTGTCACGACAGCGCGTTACGATAACACGCACACATAAGTAGATAACGTAATTATTTGTTCAATATGTTAATTGATAGTTAATTAGTGAGTCGCGGCGGGTATTTACTTACGTGCTAGCCGTTGGTACGCGATTACAGACTGATTCAAATGAATATCGATCACAAAGCAGGGATACCGAGACGTATACCAATAGCACAATTTTTATGAAATATATCGGAAGTTAGGAAAGTAAGACTGTAAATTGATATCATAGATTACATCCAGCATGGATTTCTAAGCTTACTCAGCTAAGCTGCACATCCGAAGATAGTGCCGATAAGGTGGGTACTCCAGCTATAGCCATGCTCCATATAAATATCACTATTTAAGTGGATACAAAATTACAAAGTTCACATACATCTAGACCAAAGATAATAATAGTATCTTCACGCCTTCCAACTAGAATATGCTCAGGCAAAGGTACCCACACAACCACTTTTCGCCAGAGATATACCTATTTGAGTTGTCAACGTGACAGATGGCGCGTCCATCGCCGTTACTCAAGCATGACTACATACATACACGTCTTTGAATTTCTTCCGAAACGTATGCATGTTTCCTCTCTATGTTTTTCTTCACCGTATAGCCCGTGGTGTGACTAACCACTGTATTTAAGTCGCAAAAAAATTATGGGTTTAGCCGGGATTGGTGCTTGCAATCTTTGTTTTACGGGCAACTACTCAAACCACTCGGCCACTACGGCTAGGTTGTAGGCCAAAGATAATGCGTACATAAATTACTAGCTCATGTACATATGTATGGCATAGATACAGACCTAAACAAAAAGGCAATTAACAAAATGTATACTTACGGAAAAGTACAGGAATGACGGTTACTGTGGGATTCATTAAACGTGTAAATTTCCCAACTATAGGACATCTACTTAATGAAACTCGGTCAGCGTAGGCACTAATGATATACATTGTCACCTTATATACAGACCAATAGAGGAACTCGACAGGTGCTACGAGTTTGAACTGTATTGTGGCTGAATTGTTAATGTAGGCACCGGCAAAGTAAGATTGTAGGTTCAATCTCATTGACTGTACCAATATGTGCAAACTTTTGTTGTTTATAAACTCAAGAGAGCGGATGATGCCCCTGGTGTTGCAAGCATCTAAAGGCGGCATCCTCGTTTCCTACTTTAGTGGTATTACACAAAAGAGGGCGATAGACTCGGTCGGTATATTATATAAGTCACGCTGTAATATATTTCCAAAAAGTAGATGTGAGTACACTTCTCTTCCTTATCTAATGGGAAAGCCTATGGGAAGGTGAGCAGATCAAGATCTTAACCGTTATGAGCACATAGTTATACCGTCACAATACTACTATTGACAAGGATAATTTTTAGAGTATTTTGACTATCGGCGTTGAACGTTGGTTATTGTTAGTAATCGATGTTTAGTTTACATAACTTTATAAAAAGTGATTGGCGTACTCTGGTATTAGGTGAACCGATCACCTGATCGCTGCGACCGAGGGTACACTTGTCGCGTGGGTGTCGTATTACAATACGTGTAAGCCGCGCCGCACCGCACGGCTCTTGTTACTTGGTCGGTAAAGTCAATGAGGTGGATGTTAACATTTGTAGCCATAGAGCCGAAGCAAATAAGTGCACGTTATCAACCGCAGGTGCACATTGGACGTAGAGTAATGCAAACAATAACAAACGATAGCGCGGCATTGAACGGATACCTGCAATAAGCGGCCATTGAAAATGGCATTCAGACTTGCAATTGGCTGGTACAGACAAGGACAGGATAGGAACATTAATAACAGTATCTGCGAAATACATTGGGAATATTACAAACGTTTTATATTTGCACAAATGACGGGTAAACAGGTGCACTATACAGCACTCATTATTCACATTTTGGTAATAAATGGCGACTGGACGAACTTACATTGATCATAGAATTTCCTCTGAACGTATGCAGGTTTCCTCTGGTAGCTCAATGTGTGTCAAGTTACTGTACTTAAATTCAGAAAAACTCATTGTGAATTTGAATTTGGAATTTTCATCTTTTTAAGTATTTTTTATTATGTAGCATTATATACCGACAAATGTGTAGCGTGTGATGCACAAAACAACGTTGTTGCGTTCCAGAGTTAATGTGAGCAGATGTAAGACGTGCCTTATCGCGCCAAATATGCGGGTAAAGTAATTGAGAACGAAACGCAATCTTGGTCAGCATTGCGTTGGATATCCAAGACGGTATTAGCATATGTGACGTCATTTGCACGGGCTCTTACAGTTTTCAAATACCTACCTACTTAGTGCAAATATTAAGAAACGCATTATTGCCTAAAAATATATTTTGTAAGGATTTGATATGCTTACATTAGGAAAGTGCACGTGCGTTTGCATATACATACACAGTAATGCAATTAGTTACAGAAACATTATATTTTCATTCGTTATTATAATTATTCGATACATTAATGTGTTATTTTCCTTTTCTGTTGTCATAAGTACTGTTTAGAAATTTACTAGACTCACAATAAAGGTATACAGCTATTAAATCAAACTAATTATAAAGGAAATTAATTAAGCTTAGATGATCAAGGTTAAATGAAATCTATAGATATAATGTATCAATTGTTAGTAAACTTTACGGGTTACCAAACTTCAGTTACCGAGGTAACCTTCAATCAAACATTTAATTTGTCGATAGCTGCGATCCTCGGAAGCCGAGAGAGTTTCAAGCAAAAGCTATATTTGTAGTACAATACGAACATGTCATATAATAAGGACATATTTTTTCTAATTACCGTTGGGGGTTAGAAAGGGTGAGTAAGACCTCTCTTTCGCCCACCTTTAGTGCGAACATGAAAGTCCGTAGAGCACACCTATACATACGTCTTTGAATTTCTTCTCCAACATATTCAGGTTTATCTTTGATGTTTATCTTCACCGTAAAACTTGTAGTATTACATACATACATACATATTATCACGCCAAGTCCCTAACGGGGTAGGCAGAGAGTATAGAGCGCCAGTTCTCTCTAGACTTACATACCTCTTTCGCTTCGTCCACATTCATCAGTCTCTTCATACATGCTCGTCGGTTTCGAGTACTCTTAACGTTCCCGTCCTTCAGAGTCCGATCTATTTGATCCAGGTAGTTGAACGTGGCCTTCCTCTGCCTCTTCTTGCACACACTTTTGCTTTGTATATCTGTTTCGTCAATCTTTCTTCACTCATCCTTTCTATGTGTCCAAACCAACGTAACATGCCTTTCTTCATCTTTACAATCACGCCCTCATTCACGCCAGTTGATTTGCGAATCTCTTCATTGCGGATTCGATCTAATATCGTTACGCCGCACATTTTTCGAAGAGATCGCATCTCGACTGCATTCAAGCTATTTTCATACTTCCTCTGACATACCCAGGATTCGCTGCCATACAATAAGGTAGGTACCAATATCGCGTTGTGGACAGCAACTCGAGCATTCTTGCTCAGACTTTTACTGCCCATCAACGCCGACATGGCTCCATTCACCTTATTTCCGGCAGTAATCCTTCTTTCAATATCTTTTTCATACTTTCCATCTCGTGTAAACATGCTTCCAAGATATACAAATTCATTCACTTGCTCTAGAATTTGCCCATTTACCGATATAGCACACTCGGTCACTTGTTCATCTCTTTCGAATACCAGAACCTTAGTCTTGCCAGCGTTTAGGCGCAGCCCCTTCTTTTCGTTCTTTCTTTTTTTCTTGTAGTATTAATAATGGTTTTTAAGTTCAGATAAGCTCATTGGTACAGTCGGGATTCTTACATGTAAGATTTGCGAACCACTCGGCCAACACGGTTCATTCACCAAATCCCTTATGCGAAACGAGCAGTCATGCCTATAAGCACTCACATCGCAACAATACAAGACTTGGTTTGGCCAGAGATTACGACTTATCTTTGCTTGTCACATCAGACGAAAATCTTAATCACAGCTTACGCAACTTAATCTGTGCATTCAGACAGCTGAACATTGACAATTTGCGTACCTACATACGTCAGCGGCATTATCAAAGAGTGGTGAATGCTACCTGTTTGTTGGATCTTCCTACTAATATTATAAAAGCCAACGTTGGTGAGGGTGTTCGTTTCGCCGTTTCTTCTCCTGGCAGGTATTTTTTCTTGGAAACGGTGGTAACTTTAGTTTATATTAAATATGTGAAGTTCAATAAGTGTTCCCTGTGTCCCTTACGTTGAATAAAATATTTTGAATTTGTTCGCAACAGAATTGTAATGTGGCAGAGGTATTAGCTTAATTAACATAGGATATACATACATATTTTTTTTTACTTAATATTTTTTTTTTACTTTATTCCAGTAAATATCTACAATAGAAATACATTTTGCCTAAGGCGAAACGGCGGGCGTGAAGGAGCATGTGCCGTGGCAGTCGATGTAATACATCTTGTCACATGTGTGTGCGCAAGTGTTCCGTGACGTCACGTAGCCACGATGTTGGTGTGCACGACTACACTACCGACTGTGCATTATACTGCATGGGAAGCGCGGTGGTTTCTATTCAATGGATATGTCATTAATATATCTACACTAATATACTAGATTCAGAGTATGTTCGCATTAGATACTCGTTTATTGAGGGGGGCTATGTATAGGCTACATTGACATGTTGCATGCATGCTACTATCTTAGTAAGCTGAGCTATAATGACATATATGTAACGTTAACGCAAGTTAAGCCGCGGGGCGTAGCTGGTAATGTCTGACTATAATATAATACGAAATATACAGGATGTCACAGAAAATCGGACAGTTGCTCGAATATGTGATAAGGCACAATGAAAGGAAGTAATTAAAGAAATAACACTACAAAAGAAAAAAACACACCCTATTATTGAAATTAAAGGCAAAAATCATTGTTTTATAACACGAGCCGTTGGTCTATATGACTATTCTATTGTTACATAATGTGTACATTAAATACAAGTACATACATCTCCAGTAAGGTGCTTAATACGCCATCTAGTAATCGGATTATAGTCTGCTGTAAGATAATCCAGCTTTGTGGGAGGCGTCTGGTGGAAGGATTAAAATCACGTGCCCCTTAGAGCGGCCGTTTGGAGGCAAAAACAGAAAGCACAAAATCACATGGCTATCCATGTCACGTGGGACAGGCCTACATTTCCACTGTAGCTACTTTCAGGGTTCGCGGAATAAGGCCCTTATAATTTTGTCACGTCATTACTCGTCTAATTTTACAAATTACTCGGAGACAATTGTAATAAATTAAGTGTGTCTCCACGAATTGGTGGTCTAAGTACTGATGGTATTCCAATTAATATTTGTTTGTATGACTTATTAGAAGCATGTAGGTTAGTAATTGTACACACCTCAGACCCCTAGCATATGTAGTCGGCTATAGCAATTATGGTCGCAGGTTGAAGCTACAAACAACGAGCTCAGTGGAGTCACATACAAATTCACACATTTTAAAGCGCCCTCTAATAATTTGTTAGTATAAAAACGTACATAATCAAATGAAATAGATTGGGTGTAAATCCTGGCACAGTAGTGAGCGGGATGCGTGGGATGCGTGGCCAGAGTCACGTACGAGGGCCGCGCACCCCGTCCCAATCATTAGTCACTATCACGCGCTCAATGGCGATGCATCGGGGAGCCTGGCGCACTGCTGGTGCACATGTACGCCGCTCTGTTGTTGTTGGCAGTTGGCACCTAAATATATCTCCTATCAACTACCTACCCCTTTGGGGACCCTTGTGGGAAGGCGCGAGGATATATAAAACATATCCCCTGAGCTAATTCAGTTAATACATACTATCTCTTGTCAAATATCACCCAATTCCGTTAAGACAAGATTGAGTAACAAATATCCTCACAAATTCTCGCGTTTTTTAAATTGATAAGATTTTGTTTAAAGATAACAGATTAATAACAGATTGTTAGTAAAATTAATCAATAATCTTCATGAACCTACTAATAAAAGCGCTAGCACTAGGCAACAATACATCAAAACCAGCATTTGGATTAATAAAACACGATCTGCCGCGTCCGGATTCTCAAACAAGGCTTTTTGGCTGTCGCCAGCCTTCTCTGTGCAATATTAGTACAGATTATAAACATGAATACTTCCGCTGTAATGTGTAAGGGCACTACATGCAGCCCTAGCACTAGTCCTACTGAAAGATTTAGTACTCAAGTAAACATCGGAATCAGGTCTCAGACATACCTAGCACTTAACCAATTATGAGTTACAGCATTAATTACAGCCCGCCAACCAACGAGGTGTCCAAACTGATGAGCAGAAAAAGTATCTGTTGTAGATTCCACGAGTGAGTAGTCAATCAATGTTTGTAATCGATGACTCACCTCAATGGCTGTAATGATATGGATCCTTGGCTGATGCGCCGGCGCAGGCGCCGACACTTTTTGCGCGTGTACAGAAATACAACCAATAATCTTGTTGAACATGATACACCTACGATACTTACTAGGTACCTACATTCAGGTTGAATATCTGGGAAAATTGCTCACACGAAATGGCATACAAGTACGAATAATAAAAAAGGATAACTGCGGTTTATAAAGCGGACTGGCGCTCTTCTCTCTCTCTCTCTGCCTTGAAGTAGATAATGATATGATGTACTTAGTTGGTACATACTATAATAAATAATACGCTAATATCAGGAACAACTCATCCTGTTGGATTTTTATTAGCATTGGATCAAAATAAAAAACAAAATCAAAAATTTATTTTATTCAACGTAAGAGACACCTATTGAACGTCACAAACTGAATATAAAAGTAGGATACTCCCCGGTTTGCTTTTTTACATTTGTTACCTTTTAAGTAGGGTAGAAAAATATTAAACGTACATATGAACTCTGTACAAGAGGAGCAATTCATTGCCATACATGGATCTGATGTTGCATAATAAGATTTTTGAATTAGCTTACATATAGATAGAGATAGAGTATAGGCACCCCGTAAATTGAGGACGGCTATAATCATTCTACTCCCCAAGAGGAATCGGAGGGCGCAGCTAGTGGATGTCCAAATTGTCTACGTAACTCCAGTCTGTTATGATGTGACAAACATGGACATGGCACCAATAGGCAGTACAGTTAATTCGTATGAATCACCGCACGCTGTGCCTCCTACATTGAGGAACGCCAGCTGATGAATCACGACCACCATCTACTTATTAAACGGACGGCCTCCATTAATGGCTACCTACTATGACACGCCCCGGTCAGCAATAAAGCCTGACATACTACGAGGTAATATTATAAATGTGAAAGTTTGTAAGATGTTCAATAATAAATGTGCCCTATAACGGTTGGCGTAATTAAATGAAATCTGGTAAAAGCCGGATTAACACATAGTAAAATAAAAGAAAAAAATCGCGAATGATATCGCGGGGCATCCCTAGTTGTGCATAAATCGATTTGGTGTCTTAACAGTACCTTTATACATATAGTGACTAAGCTATGACGGAAATGGTTCTTGTTGCGGAAGTTTTTGCGTTTATCTTGTTAGTAAACTTCTTATAGGTACTTGGACGACAATGAACGATTGTGATTTAAGTCGATATGACCAGAAAAGGGATTTTCGTTATCACGGCCGTCAGCAACGCGTTCATGTGGAATAAACCATTTACTTGGATCAATATGTTTTTATTTATCATGCGCTGTAGTACTGAATGTATAAAGACAACCCTCAACAGACGGCTGTAATTAAGATGGCTGACGATTTAGAAAGTATAGTCAACGCCAGAGGGAGCCGCCGGCAGAGGCACGGTCGCGTCATGTTCGGCCGTCATATCTAGTCACTTTTAGCTAGTGAATCACCGACGACACATTGCTAAGCATTCCCCGCGCGTCCATCCGCCACACCGATCAACACTTAACAGCCTAGCTGTTTACACCTATTTGCTAGCAAAGTACAAATTCTTGTTGTGTCCTGTGGTTCTACTCGTGTTCATATGAATAAATACCTTGGGGCAGTTCCACACAAATTAACCTAGAACTAAACCAAGCAAAGCTTGTTCTATGGGAATTAGACAACGATATATGTACACATACTTATATAAATAGCTACACATATATAGATAGGCTTTCAGGGCAGGGCTTTGCTTTAAGGGCAGGTATTTGGACCTTCCCTTAGTAGGAATAATACCAGCGACGTCGAGTTTCGCAGCCAGGATAACTAGACCTCAGGGCCGTATGTTATAGTTAGTACTCACTGAGCTGGTAGCATTATGATTTAGACCCAAAACATTTTTTCAAAACGGAGCTGAAGTGCTTGCGATTAGTGCGTTCAAATAAGCAAACATTTCCTCTTAATAATGGTTAGTATAGATTGGAATAGGTTCACACTCCTTTGCAGGGAATAAAGACGTTAGTCTTGCGTTAGTGTTGGTATCAGTCTTATCAAGACCGTGGCCAATGAGCACAAAAGTCAAAAGCGTCTGTCTGCATGTTTTGAAGTGACAATTAAATCTGTCTGAGCAACAGAAGTGTAGTTAAGAAAATGGCCGTGGTTAATGCGCCAGTTATGTCGAGATGAGACTGTTTTTGTGTGTCCAATTAACTGCAATCATGGCGAACATCTGTGCACGATTCGGTATCATAACGGGTTTCACTTCCACGGCGACGGCTAACTTTGTCACGGATATACTAACTGGATTTCATGTTTATTGGAAATTAATAATAAAACGTTTGCTATCGTGTTCTTCTTGTCTATTTGTAATTATAGTTTGTAAATGAGTTTATTTATGACGAAGATAAAAAAATTATTTACGACTCTTGGCGAGGAGTAAGCAATAGAACTATGTTTA